>JACGDI010005478.1:630937-661777 GCA_014898725.1 Jacaranda copaia | reverse complement strand
GATAATGATGCAGAGTTCTCAACAGGTAGTCAAGATTCAGAGGATAAAATCAACAAGCAGGAGATGCGTGCTAATCAACCTATTGAGGAGGAGCTTCCTGAGATGGTTGATGACAAGCAAACCAATCTACCAGAATCAACAAATAGCAGAGATCAAGAAGTTGAAGGTGTAAAAGAGAGACATTTTCTTGATTTAAATGAGCTTGCTCCGGGTTCTGGGTTTGATGATGGTCCAAACCCGATTAAAGATGAAGATCGAGATGACTTCTAAAGTTTCCCTTACCACAGAAAAGAGAGGGTCACAAGTTGTCACCTGGGGAAGCTGATTTTTACGGTATATGAAATCCATATTTCTGATAATTCCACTTAATGAAGGAAGTCGCTATTAGAGAGTTCTTCCTTGGCGAAATTTAAGCAACATACCTCATGCAGTTTATTACTGTTTTCCAGCTGGGAGCAGCTTGATGCAGAGAAAATATGTAGATTTGGTCAATTTTACAGTCTGTCTACTCAAAGAAAAAGCACAAATGAGATAAGGATGGAAAAATCTGTTAAGAGTTATTATTCTCCTGATCCAGTCATTGTACAATAACTAGTTTACTGATATTTGTAACTCAAGATTTCTCTTCTGGATGATCTGGACCCTTTGCTCACTGCTGATATTTATAATGATTGATGGAAGATTCTGCTTTTCTAGATGATCTGGACCACCTGCTCGCCAACCACATTTCTCAGATTAACGTCCTTAAATTAATAGAACATTGAACTACTCTGGAACATGGGAAGACATTCATATTGCGCGTCAAAACTATATGGGATATGTCTAGATCGATGTTGGTGGACAACTTCTAAACAGTAAGCTCTTGGGTTTATCAGGCACTGATTGATATCAACTCTTATAGCTATGAACAGTTAATGTCTTTCAAGAACTTAACTCTGGTGTGTCTGTTTTGCTTATTGATTTAGTCATGCTTTTCCTGTGGAGCAGCCATGTTTCTGTGGGTCTCTTTGGTGTCTTTTTGTTCTTCTGAGCATTTCATGATCTTTCTATCCTTGGCTTGCTCCTGAGTGTGAATGAGATTTAGAAGACATTGCTCTGGACCTTCCTTTACAGATTTTAGCATGAGGTTTTCTGCAACATCAGCTGGTGTAATCTTAACCTCTTCAATCAGCTTCTCAACTGATTGGAACAAACGATGTTCGTCAAGGTACAGGTAGTTCTTTGCAAGAACCTTAAATCCCTCATATCTGCAGTAAGAAAGTTAAATATGTTTATCAATACGACCCCTTTTTGTGAGAGCTGGATCAAGCTTATCTACATAGTTTGTTGTGAAGACTATCTGTCTTTCCCCTGCACAGGCGGAGCACAGCCTGTCTATGAAATTCGGCAGTCTGGAGAGGGCGACCTTGCTGCCACCCTCATCCTTTTCTTTACAATAACTTCCTTTCTTGCCTTTTGCAGTCTCATTGTCTTCTTCAGAGTTCTCCTTACTTTTCTTCCTTCGGGTTGTTAAATCAAGTGAGCGGTCTATGTCCTCTATCACAATGATTGACTTAGCTGTTATCTCTGTCAAAAGCCTTCTGAGCTCTGTGTTGTCCCTCACTGATGTAAGCTCAAGATCATAAACATTATAGTCCAGCAAATTAGCCATGGCAGCAATCATCGTAGATTTCCCAGTTATCGGGGGGCCATGAAGTAAATAACCCCTTTTCCATGCTTTCCCAATTCTTGCATAGAAATCCTTACTCCTGGTAAAAGTCAGAAGATCCTCAATAATTTCCTCTTTTTTCTCTCGTTCCATCGCAGGTCTCAAATGTGGCCGGATGCTCAAACACTATATGGCTCCAATACTTGCTGTGGCCATTTGTGTAGAGCTTCCTCTGCCTGTTTCTTGCCTGAATCTCTTTCCCTTTCCTAATAACATGCTCCAAATATGACTCTGTTATCATCTGCTTGTACGTTTTGTGAAACTTGAGCTTGTAATATCTTCTCTCCGGCTCCGTGTGGTAGTATGAAAATGACATGGGCCGTGAAGGTGGTGAAGCTTTTCCTGAAATCCACCTCACTTGAACTTCATTGAAAACATCAGTTGTTTTCTCATTTTCATCCATACTCAACACTAGCTTATTGTCATTATCCGTTGCCATCTCCGCCTTGAGCTTCTTGGCATCTTTCAACCAAATCACACTCGAATATGCCTCAACTATGCTGTAAGCTTTGTGCGGCTTGAGATGACACCCCATATATTCATGAATGGGGATCCAAATATATGGGTTCAAGAATTCAATGGTGCTTCTCTCCAGGTACCTCCTGAGCTCTGAGGGACTGTCATCGGAACATGTCCCAGAAAAAGATGAAGCTAAGTTGAACTGATTCTACAGTAGCCCACGTCTCAGGCATGCTGCTCACTGGATACATCATCTCTCAGGCATGGCTCAGCATTCTAGTGGAAGATGAATTTCCATGGACCTACCCTTCATCTGTACTCATCTGATGGACCTCTATGAGAACAAAGAAATTGACGAAAAATGACATGCTTTGGATCTTCGCTAAGTTTGTCCTTTGGTGCATTTTCTTATTGTTTGTGATCATATTCTATTTTAAATGTTGTAAAAAGAGAGTGAAGGTTCGATGTTGCTGGGCTTGGCAATTCATGAATTAGTGCTTGCATCCCATCTTACATCATTTGTTTGCGCAGTCAATTCCACTTGCTGCAAAAATCTTTGCACCAGCCGTTTTCCACTTTGCATGACCACGACAAGAGGTTTGGACGGCAAATTGAAAAATATTTTTAACCTTCACTGTAGTTGCCGCACTATTATTTTATGTGACAGTGCATTTTTATTTTTGTGAATCAAGATTGTTACTTTAGAAAAAGTTACATTTTTTGTTTGTATGGAGGGACCTTTTGAAATAATTATTTTAGTGTACTCCCTAAATGAAAATGCTATTTTTAATTTGCTTCTACTTAAACTAAAAATACTTAAGTGCCCCTCACTTATATTTAAAACTACAAGAGACTCTCCACGAAAGTTCTTTAAATAAGTTCTTTAATGATATAGAATAGTAATTATTATTTATTTCAGATTATTATTATACATTGTCCACCCACTCTCATGTCTTAATATATTTTTAGCTCATAGTTCACTCTTTAACTCAATTTGTAATTCAATATTTCATTAATTTTGGCACCAAAATATCTCCCAAATGACATAAATTAATTTATTCCTCAATGAGATAAATTAATTTATTAGGTGCTAAAATCTAACAATCCCCCAATCCCCCACATGAATAAGCAAATAGTCTGACATATATGCTCATGAATGCAATTGCACGACAAAGGTTCAACTCAAGTCATATTACATTGGGAGAGGTAGTTTTTGGCTTTAAACCTTCCTTAGTGTGCACTATTGGATGCACTTGCCAACTAGTGAACATGATGTCTTGAACTATTTGGCTTTTGTGTACATCAAGACAATAGTACTGCACACAACACTCAATAATCAGTTTTATAGTTTAACTCTTATGTTCACTTCGGCCTTAAACAATTCTTGGTATTCATGAGTACTACTTTGAGAATTCAGCCTTAAAAATTCTCATAGGATCGGCCCAATCCATACTCACATAGGTGACTTCTCATTAAGAGGCTCATGATGCACTCCCACTCAAAATATCGCAATTTGAGGTCATTAAAAGCAACACCTAACTTAAAACTTTTGCAAGATGCACTATCTGCTCATCAACGAAATGGGTTGGAGGGTTAAGACCCACCCCCTACAATGCTTCCACATTGAGTCACAATTGCATAACTTATTTTTCCCTTTGAACCTACTTCATGGAATCTCCAATCACATAAGTTGGGTTCCCATTATGGTGACTCAATTATTTAAAGGCTTTAGATCCATTTCCTCTAATGATTTATTTACTTGCTCTCTATTTACACCTTTAGTTAGTGGGTCCACAAGGTTATCTTTAGACTTAACATAGTCAATTGAGATAACTCCACTAGAGAGCAGTTGTTTAATAGTGTAATGTCTCCTCCTTATGTGTCGAGACTTATTGTTGCACATACTACTTTATGTCCTTCCAATGGCAGATTAACTATCATAGTGAAAGCAAATTGCAAGCATATGTTTCGTCTAATTTGGAATATCTTCCAAAAATTAGCGTAACCATTCCGTTTCCTCGCTTGCTTTATCTAATAGGATAAACTCCGATTCCATCGTTAATCTAGCTACGCAAGTTTACTTTGAGGATTTCCACAATATGGCTGTTCCACCTAGAGTGAGCACATACCTACTCATGGATTTGGACACGATTGAGTTAGATATCCAATTGGCATCATTGTATCCCTTAATTACAACTGGATATTTAGTATAGTGCAACCCATATTTCATGGTGTGTTTTAAGTATTTTAACACTCTGACAATAACATTCCAATGCTCTTGTCTAAGGTTGCTTGTATATCTATTTAGCTTGCCACCTATATGTGCAATGTCATGCCTCGTGTAGTTCATTATATACATAAGGCCTTGTACACCACTTGAGCCTTTCCTCACCTTTATTTTTGGTAAGCTGTTGGTTTATTGGTGTTTTCACAGGGCTGTTAGCGGGATCTAGAAACTTTTGTAACACTTTCTCAATGTAGTGAGATTTTGTTAATGCTATCCCATCAGGTGTTCTTATAATTTTAATTCCGAGTATGACATTAGCAAGGCCTATGTTTTTCATATCGAAATTGCAACTTAGCAATTTCTTTGTCTCTTTGATTATGTCATTGTTGTTTTCCATGATTAACATATCATCTACATATAAACATGCAATGACATATTCAGTTGGTGTACCTCTAATATATAGACATTTGTCATACTCATTAATCTTGAAGTCATTAGCTATCATCACATGATCAAATTTAAGATGCCATCGTTTAGGTGCTTGTTTTAAATCGTATAATGATTTAATTAATTTACACACCTTTTGCTCTTGGCCTAAGCCACGAACCCTTTAGGTTATTCCATATAAATTTTCTCGTCGAAGCACCATTTAAAAATGCCGTCTTTACATCCATTTGATGTATTTCCAAATTATTAATAGTAGCAAAGGCAATTAATAATCAAATAGAAGTTATTCTAGTCACTGACGAGTATGTATCAAAGTAGTCAAGACCTTCATTCTGTCGATACCCTTTGACTACTAGTCTCGCCTTATACTTGTCTATCATACCATCGGCTTTTCATTTTTCTCTTGAAAATCCATTTACACCCTAAATGTTTATTTCTAGGAGGTAAATCTACTAGTTTTTCCTAGGTATGATAATGTATGATGAAGTTTATTTCACTATTTACCACTTCCTTCCATAAAGGAGCTTTAGGAGTTATCATACCTTCAGTAAACATCCGTGGTTCACTTTCTAATATGTAGGTCAAGAAGTTAGGTCTAAAGGATTTAGTTGCTCTAGCTCTTTTGCTACGTCTTGGCTCAAAGTCCTCTTTGCTCTACTCTTGAGTTTATCAAGGCCTTTTAAATACCTTATTCCTTTTTCCATGAAAATATTACTTTAAAGAAGCTTGCGTTCCTTGACTCCATTATCGTATTAACTTGAATGTTGTTAATATCAAATTTATGTACCAGAAACCAATAGGCAGCACTATGTTGTGCATAATCGATAAAGATCCCATCAACTGTCTTTGATCCTATTTTGACCATTTTAGTAGGTGGTACTCCTACTTGAGCTGACACCCCCTACACTCAAAGATATTGATAAGATGGTGGGTGTCCATTCCATACCTCATGTGGCTTTTTTTATAATTTCTTGTAGGGTATCTTATAAGTAAATGATTTGTAGTCAACACTACCTCCCCCCCACATATTTTAAGGTGCCCCTGCATTGATTAATAACGCATTCATCATTTTCTTTAAAGTTTGATTTTTGTGCTCAACAATGCTATTTGATTGTGGTACTTAAGGTGTTGTTACTTCATGGATTATTCCATGTTCAATACAAAACTCTTTAAAAGGGTGGACATATTCTCCACCTCTATCACCTCTAAGAATTTTAATCTTCTTTCCGAGTTGGTTCTCAACTTCATTTCTATAATGGTTAAATACTTCGATTGCTTCATCTTTGCTTGAAAGTAAATAAACATGACAATATCTTGTGCAATCATCGATAAAGGTTATAAAATAAGTTTTTACCTCTTATTGATTGCACCATTTTTAAGTCACATATGTCTGTGTGAATTAAATTTAATGGTTCAGTTCTTCTTTTAATTGCTTTAAAAGAAGTTTTTATCATTTTTGCCTCAATGCAAACTTCACACTTAGTTTTTATATCAAAATCCAACTTACGTAAAATTCTACTTTTAGCTAGTTTACTTAAAGTATCAAAATTTACATGCCTTAGTCTATGATGCCACAATCTAGAGACTCCAACAAGTAAGCTGAACTCACTTTATTTCCATTAGTAACATCTTTTGGTATATTCCTAGGTGTGATGGTCATTACATTTATTTTAAAAAGCTTATCACAAAAATAGCCTTTCCGACATACATATCATTTTTAGTAAGTACAAACTTGTTGGATTCAAAAACTAGTCTAAAACCATTTTTACTAAGCATAGGACTTGACATTAAATTTCTCCTTATGTCTAGCACATGAAGCACATTGTTAAGAGTTAGTGCATTTCCAAAAGTCATTTTGAGCATTGCCTTTCCAACTCCATGCACTTTGGAAGTTGAAAAGTTCCCCATGAACAAGTTTTCATCTTTAGCATTCTCATTAGTTGAAAACATGCTATTGTCTAAGCACACATGTCGAGTGGCCCCAGTATCCACCTACCATTGCTTGGGATTTTCTATTCAATTCACTTTAGAAACTACGGCTGAAAAGCTCAAGTCATTGACACCATTCGAGAGACTATCCACCTCTATAACATTTGCATGTGCAGTCTTTCTCTTTTTTGAAGGCCCCGCCTTCTTAGGAGTGCCTCCTTGTTGATGGTTTTAGCAGTCTTTAGCTTTATGCCTTGGTCTGCCATACACATAGCAATTACCCTCAAACTTCTTTTTCTTTTTCTCACTTTGTTGGCTGGACTAGTCTCTTTTCCACTTGTTTGATAGCCCTTTCTCCACCACGTTCGCTTTGCTATCATAAGCATTGCCACCACCTCTTTTTTTAAGAAGCTGATTATCTTCCTCTATCCTCAGTCTTAAAATCAAGTCCTCAAGGTTCATTTCCTTACACTTGTGCTTGAGGTAATTTTTGAAGTCTTTCCATTCAAGGGGTAATTTCTCAATTAAGGCCTCTGCTTGGAATGCCTCTCCAAGCGCCATTCCCTCGGTAGCCAACTCATGTAGTATCATCTGATACTCATGCACTTGTGATATTACAGACTTGGAATCTACCATTAAAAATGCAAGGAACTTACGAACAATGAATTTCTTTGTGCTAGCATCTTCCATCTTGTATTTTCTCTCAAGTGATTCCCAAAGTTCTTTGGCCATGGCAATGGGACTATAAATGTTAGACAATGCATTGTCCAACCCATTAAGTATATAGTTTTTGCACAAGAAATCTCCGTGATTCCATGCATCAACAGTCACTATGGTTTGCATATCCAAACTTTCCCTCGATGTAGGATGTTCTTTCTGCAAGAACCTTGCAAGGTTCAAAGTGGTGAGATAAAACAACAGTTTTTGCTGTCATCTCTTGAAATCTTTTCCACTGAATTTTTTTGGTTTCTCCGTTTGTCCAACTGTGACAGAAGTAGGAGTAGCAACAATCAGAGATGGCATAATGGGAGCATTCAGCATTCCACTATTAGTGCTGATCACATTGGGCTCATTAGTAACATTCATCGTATCGTTGTTTGTAGCCTTAGTTAATTTCTACAAAATAGTATAAAAGAAACAATTATACCAATTAAAAAGAAGCACTCCAAATGAACAGAATGTATAAATATATATCCAAATTAATTCCCTCCCCCCAATATTCCCATAAGGCATATATAAAATATCTCGTCGACGCAAGAAAAAGCAATCTACAGTTTGTATCCAAGGAGAAATGGCCATACTTGAAGCAAACTTAATACAATAGAAAATGATGACATAAAGTTCCGCTTATTAAAACATGACATAAGGGCCCCACGCACAAGCTTGTCAAGACTTTAAAAATCGCATAGAGGTTTGAAGATTAGAATTTCACAAATATTATAGGTTGTAAAATGTGTAGGAATTTTAAGACACGGACGGATTATGCTACAAGGGAATATATGTTGACAAATGCAAATAATATGCAAGATTAGAAATTATATGTTTTCTGAGAATTTTAGACCAAAATATTAATACATAACAAACTATATACTAAAATTATATATATATTACAGTTGAGAATTCAGATATAGGAAGAAATCAGATTTTTTTTAAAAAAATTGGTCAGGAACTTAAAGATTATCACTATATACCACTAGATTATGTAGATAGCATAATTTAACAAGATCATAAGCCTTTACACTGAGACAGAATAATTTGTGCACGCCACTATATGCGAAATTCCTTATGCTTGTCACATAGTTTTGTGAAAATTTAAGAAATGGCAAAAGTTTTTAATTTGTACAAATTCTAACCAACACAGAACAGATAAACTCATTGGAGATTAATATATAGAGGGATGAAACGTAAGACCTTAAAATTGATAGAAAAGTGCTATATATATATATGTTGACCAATGTGTCTCATATAATTTATAGGTTAAAAACAGTAAGCTTCAATACCAAATGAAATAAATTTAAGCAAAACATTACATGCATAAATTTATTAATAGAACACAATTTATCAAGGCAATCAAAAATTCAAACTTAGTAAAGGATAACAAACCGGATGCAGAACATATTAATTGAAAGAAGCAAGTCATGAACACAGCTTCTTTAAGGTCTTATCTGCCTCCCACTAGTGCTAGAGGACTGCTGACGAACGACCTCCCAAGATACAATGACTCTAAACAGCTAAAGGCGGTACTCCTATTGGTTGAACTTCCAAACCTAACTGACTTAAACCTCTTGTACTTAATGAAGAATATGTATGTATATATACAAGTATGAATGCCTAGAATGCTAGAGTACTAGAATACTTGTATGAATTTTCATATGAAATTATACTAAACAACACCTATATTTATAGGACTTAAGTGTCTATTCCTATAAGACAAGTCTCTAACTCCGTTAGACTAAATCAAAATTGTGACCTTTATTTTGAATTTCAAAAGACATGGGGTTGCAACTCTTTAAGAAATTAGACATGACTATTGAAAAAATTAATTTCGGTCTCAAAACCCAAAAGTTAAAATAATTCTAATAATAATAATTATATAGAATAATTATTATCATTATTTTCAAATTATTATTATACACTATCTACCCACTCCCATGTCTTAATATAATTTTAGCTCACACCTCACTCTTTAACTCAATTTGCTCACTCAATACATCATTAATTTTGGCAACAAAATATCTCATCAATGAGATAAATTAATTTATTAGGTGCTAAAATCTAACAGATTCACCCACATTGAATTTTTTATTTTATAAAAGGACACCTAATGTGAGTATTTTTGTAAATCGATGATGTCAATTTATCCTTCATTTGTTGTTATAATTGCATATTTCAATGACCAATTTCTAATTTGAGTAATTATATATTCATATAAGATATAATGTACATAATTGTTTGTTAACTAAATTTGAATACTATCTAAATTATGGTACTGGTGAATGGTATGAATGATGTTTAAAACTTTTTTGCGTGTTCATTAAAATGAACTCATCATTAATAAAATTAGTATTGTTTGTAAATAAATATACCAAAATTCAAAGTTTCAGTATCTTAAATTGTAGGTTGTAGTACCAAAACTACCAATTTAGTATTGTATGTAGGTGTTCTAGTACCAAAAGTCAAATTTATTTACTTATGTATGTTTCTCTTTTATGCAAAAATAATGACTATAACTCATGGACTTGCACGCTTGAACTAACTTGAGAGTGATGTACATGCCCAGGTAATCCTGAAATGAGAGATATTCCATTGTTGGATGAGACCACCTCTTCTTTTATTGTAGGTGTGCAAGAATAGTGTGACAAGTATGGGTGTAAGATGAGTTGAGCAGACTCATGAGCCTCGTGAGCTGGCTCGATTATAGCTTGACTCGAGTTTTAATATGAACTAAGCTCAAGCTTTGCTTTAATTGTTTGAAAGCTTATGAACCAGCTCACGAGTTTTTTTCTACTTTTAAATATTTATTATATATGATTAAATAATTATAATATATTATAATTTAAATCATGATAGTAATTATTATAATATGCATTTTATTAATAATTATTATTTAAATTATTTTATTTATTATTATTAAATAATTAAGATATATTAATAATTTAATATTTTTATTTGATTTAAAATTTTCTAGTGAGTTGAGCTCGAACTTGCAATTTTTGTCAAACTCGACTTATCTACACTCCTAGCGACAAGACAAAGAAAAGCAAAGGGACTTTGTGACACCCCTAGCATTATACCATCAAGAAGAGTGAATACGATTGCTTGTAAAGCTCATGGCAAGAAAAGGAAGGCATATGTATACAATTTTTAAATACTACATATATAAGGTTATATACTTGATGTATGTGAGACAAATACTAAAGGAATTGAAAAATATACTGCATATTTGGACCTAAATATTGGTTATGTGTACATATTGTTTATCCTAAATATTGGTTATTGTAGCAATTATAATACATTTTTAAGCTTAAATATTGAAAGATTTCAAAGGACATTGCATAATATTATATGTTGGACTTAACTATTCTTTTATCTATATGTTGTATTTATTTGAACAATGCATTTATTGTATCATGATTGTATATTCTATATGTTGTGGGCGGAGAAGAAGGATGCCCAAAATATTAAATTGATAGAGCTAGGATCTACAAATGATGAGGACTTTCTCGATCAATTTTGTGGATGAGCTAATTATAGAGGTTAGTTTGAGATACCTAAAAAGATCGAGAAATTGTTGATTTAAACCTGCATCGATATAAATTAGACTAACGATAATGAATACTCATTATCTGATTTATAATAAATGTTGATTTGAGCTAAATAATGATTTATTTTTGTATTGTAATTAATTGAAAGGGACTTGATTTGTATGTTGGAGACACTATGTTTTGTAATCTGTTATTTGGGGAAGAGTTGATGTCAAATTTAATTGATTGCCATATGAAAATCTTGTACATCCCTTTATTGAGAGAAAAATGTGATCATGATATTTGGTGTATGAATACGCTACTGCATGTATATTGTTGGTTTCATTTTCTAAAATACATGTGACTTGATTTAACAAGCTAAAATATATTAGTCATTGATAGCAAAACATTTTGAGGCAACTTGAAAAAGCAAGCAAGAAATGTGCCATAAAGCAAGATGAATTTGCAAATTTTTATTGGTCTACTTAGAGAAAGCACGTGCAAGTTATTGAAAGAACTGAATTTAGATGTGTTAAACAAGTGTTGATTTAGCATATCCCCATTAATAGTTAATTTCATCAATCTTTCCTTATCTTTGACACATATGAAAAAGTTCATACAATGAACTTGTCCTGATCTCCCTAAATAAAAGCTACGACAAATGCTTGTTGATTATTTGAGTATTTGTATATAGATGTTGAGGAGGATGTTTTAGTGTTTGAGTATTACATGGATTCAATTTATTATTTGAGTATTTGGATGATGTTTATACTATATGGTATAATTTGAAAATTTATGTATGTAGAATCTAGTTTTTGATTGGTATATATTACAAGTTGCTAAAAATGCAATACATTTTAAAAAATAGATATATACATATGTATGATATATATATATATATATATTATGTGAAACCGCAAGAAAGTGGGGGGTTTAAAGCTTAGAACCTCAACCTGTATATTGCTAAATAAAAGTCAAAATCAGTACATATTGAAATGATTACATGAAGGATTCAGAAATGAAAGCAAGGGGGATGCAATTCCCAAAAGACCTATGCTATACAATCATTGGACAAAAACAAGATAAAGCCTATTATCCACATAGGAGCTTTATAGACCATATACAAAAAGACAAAAGGAGAATATGTACATCGAGAGGATCACTTGGTGTGGATATAGGGGATACCAAGTTCCTCAAGCTGAATAAGCCTTTTAGCTTTCAAAGAGAGATCATTGAATTCCACAATAGAATCATGTTGACTGGAACACACTTGTTTTGCTAGGAAATTGGCCACAAAGTTGCCTTCCTTGAAAATATGAGTGAAGGAGACATTGAGGCTAGGAATGAAGCTTCTAATACCACCAATAATGTGAGCAACAAACTAGTGATGGTAGGTAGCCTTTTCAATGAGTTGAATAGCAAGTTTAACATCACACTCCACTAATATATTGGATATGCCCCTGCTAGAACAATGTTCTGAACCAACTTTGATAGCATAGAGCTTCATATAAAGGCTATTCACATTGCTGAAGGGCTTAGGGAACGCAAAAATAACATTGCCTATATCATTTCTAAAAACCACAACTACTCTAGTGCATCTCGAGCCACCAAAAATTGACCCATTATTGTTAAGTTTAAAGCATCCATCACCAAGTTTCTCCTATCTAATAGCACGACAGTGATGCTTGAGAAACTATGGAGGCGAAACCTCAAAATTCTCAGCCATATATCTATCACCACGCCAATATGTGTTATTGATCAAACCGACTTTAACACCCACAAAGATATAATTTTTAACATGCCAAATAATGTGTTAGGCAGAAGGGGGATTACTCATATGTTTGAAATCATTTTGAGTACACCAGGTGAACCACAAGATAAGCATTGGGATGATTAATCGAACATGAAGAATAAAGCTAGTCAGGGCAGAATTTTTCCATTTTTGGAGCACATGTTCCCCTCAAGAGTATTGGGCAGCTGAACTTGGAACATGTCCACAAAATGCTCCCAAACTTTAGTTGAAATGGGATAGTTTATAAAAAGATGGCTAACAGTCTCCCTCGTCAAATAGAAACAACACTTAGATGTAAGAGTAATCCCCTTTTTTGCGTTTCTCATCAATAGATATAAGATCATTAATTATTCTCTAAAGAAACATGGATATTATTGGTGTTAAGACCCAGTTCCAATAGTCCAAAATAATGCCAGACTTAGGCCTCTTCTTCCTAACACTTTGCCAAGCCCATTTTGATTTGAAAGTACCATCTGGAGATAACATCTAATAAAGAGTGTCAAATGAGTCATGAAGGATGGCGGTATAGCAAATGCGTTCTGCAACCTTTGCTAAAAACACATTCTCCAGTTTACACCTGTTCTAATAACCATCATCCTAGAAAACATGAACAGGAACCAAATTAGAAATATTCCACTGGAGAATTTCATTAAGACATTCTTCATTATGCCATCTATCCTAATAGAATGAGATGTTACCTGAGCTAATGCTCTAATAAATAAATTTGTCGGCATGAAGCCTGATAACACAAAATCATTTCCATATGTAAGAGTGTTGAGATGCCACTTTAATGCACATAAGATGCTACGTGGCATAGTATCGCTTATTCATAAATTCAGCCCATAAGGATTTAGAAGTTCTGAGTCGTCACCAAAGTTTCATCATAAGCGTCGTGGCTATGCCACCCAAGCTTTTAATATTAATACCTCCTTCCTCATAAGGAAAACACATTCTCTCCCAAGATCTCTAATGAGTTTTTTTTCTTTTCATGAGTGGAATCCTAAAGATATCGATTAAAATTTTTTTCAAAGTTGACAAGAACATTTTTTTGAGGACTTATCACCTGTAGGGTACAAATTGGGGTGGAAGTAGTACTTTGTAAAAGAGTAAACCGACCACCTGAAAGGACTTTAGAGTGCTCCCAACCCGACAATTTCCTTTTCACCTTCTCTAAAATAGGATCATACATAATAGCCTTTTAGTTCCCTTTGTAAAGAGGAGAACCAAGATAAATAAGAGGTAGATGAGCTTGAGAGAACCCCATCAAATCACTAAGCAAATCAATGATACATGGATCCTTTTTCTGAACTAAAAAAAAGCTATTGGAAGGATTAATTAATTGCCCAAAAGATTCCTCGAACTTAGTCAAGAAGAACATGATTAATTGGAGGCTTACCCCGTTGGTTTTAGTGAAAATTATCATGTCATTGGCATATGAAAGATGAGAAAGTTTAATATTTTTACAAATACCAAAATGAAGAGAAGGATGATTAGCAAAAAATCTATCCAACCCTTTAAAGAATAATTCTGCAAAGATGATAAATAAGCCCGGGGAGATGGATCACCTAGTCAAGGGCCACAGCTTGACTGAAAGAATCCAGAAGAATGCCCATTAACAAGCATAGAAAACCAACAATTATTAATCAAGTTCCAGACAAGAGAAATATAATTAGCAGGAAATCCAAACCATTGCAAGATGCCTAAAAGAATATGCCAATTAACCCTGTCATGTGCTTTCTGCAAATTAAGTTTAAGAATCAGATTTTCCTTATCTCATCCCAATTCATGCACCATCTCTTGAGCAAGGAGAATGTTGTCAAAAATTAATCGGCCATGTACAAATGCAATTTGATTTGGAGAGATAATAATGGGAAGGACTTTAGCAAGTTTAGTGGCTATCAGCTTAGATATGATTTTATTGGTAGTGTTGCATAAATTGATTGGACGAAAATCTTTCCACGCTATAGGGGACTCAACTTTTGAGATCAAGGTGATGCTAGTGGCCAAGAAACCCCCAAGAATGGAAAACCCATCAAAGAAATCATCCACAGCTAGTATCAAGTCTTCTTGAATAATTTCCCAACAAGATTGGAAGAATTTAGCTCCCAAGCCATCAGGACCAGCAGTGCTATTATGAGGGATGCTGAAAACTGTATCTTTGATCTCGCTGACAGTAGGCCTGGAAGAAAGGAAACTAGAGTGAGATGATCCAAAAAAGGCTGGATATCATCTAAAAGATCAATATCCATGGCCTCATTACTATCTTAAAAAAGATTTTCAAAGTAGGTGGCATCTGATTTCTGAATCTCCTCAACATCAGTTATCTCAACACCGTTAACTTTAATCTTTTGGATACTCATCTTGCCTTGTCTCTTTTTAATGAGGCTGTGAAAGAAATGAGCATTCCTCTCCTCTTCTGACATCCATTTACTTCCCAATTTCTATCTCCAAAAGTCCTGCATAGCAAGGGCTTGGACAAGGATGGCATTTCCCTTTTTCATGTCAATAAGGTTTTGAGGATTCAGATCTTCATCATAGATTTCTTTCTCTAAGGTAGCAACCTTTGTAGCCCCTTTAACCTTAGAGAAAATGTTTCCAAAAATTTCTTTGTTCCATTTTTTAAGGGCTTTTTTAAGGCGAATGAGCTTGAGATAGAATCTAAGCATGCCTTTTTCAGTGACATTTCTGACCCCACAACTTTTAATCACTTCAAAAATATCATGGTGTCTCAGCCACATGTTTTCAAATCTAAAGCTTGATAGGGACGATCGAAGAGAAGACCCAAAAAATGATAAAAGGAGAGCATGATGATCTGAAAAATGTCTAGCCAAATGACGGATATAAGAAGCTTCAAAACAATCCATCCATAAAGGAGACAAAAGGATGCAATCTAGCCTTTCCCAAATAGAGTGGTTCATCCATGTAAAGGAGACCCCTCAAAACCCCCCATCTTCCAAATGACAATCCATAATTATATTAGAAAATTCCTCCATCGCTCCTAAGTCCAGGTCATCTCCCCTCTTACGCTCACTAGCATTCAAGACAATGTTGAAGTCCCCCTCAACAAGCCAAGGTAAGTCAATATCAACAATATTTCTCAAACAATCCCATAAAGGTCTTCTTTTTGTCCTGAGACATTTAGCACAGACAAAAGTACAAGCAATAGAGGTAAGCCATGTCGCACAAGATAGTTGGACATGCAAAAATTGGACAGAATCAATCAAAACTTCCATATCAAGAGAAGAGTAAAAAAGGCACCAAGTTTTATTAGAATAATTTGAGATCCCCTGATGAAGTCCAAGCCTCCTCAGCAAAAAAGAATATAAGTCCACCCATGGCTCCAATAAGGAAATAAGTTTGATATTATGCTCTCTAATAATATTATGTACATCTCTTTGTGTTTTTTGGTTTCCAATTCCCCAAATATTCTAGATAATGAAACTTTTCATTTAAGTTTAAGGTGTTTGGATTTTTTGGGTTTTTTTTGTGTTAGTTTTTTGAGAGGTATATCCCCTACCAACTCACTATTTGAGAGGGATTTAGGTGAAGAGGCATACAGACAAGCATCCTCATATAGCATCATCTAAGGGTTGTCCTTAGGGAAGGTTTTGGTTTGATTAGGGTTCAAGGGTACAAGCTACTGGAATAAGGGTATGAAGGGTATGTTTGTTATGTTTGACCTTTGGTTTTTTAGAAATGGGCTGAGGGGCAAATTCAAGATCGGGATGAGCATTAACATCTAAAATCATCCTGGAGTTGGGGCCATTACTATTATTAGTTGTGGTTCCAAGGTCCTAATACCATCTTCACTACTAATCAAAAGAACAAACTTGTTACTAACCTTAATAAAGAGGTCCTCCTTAGTCCTACTCGATTTTGCCTTTGCAACATCAATAATGATTTCCTTTCCTTTAGACTTATTGGAATCAGAAATAATCTTACAGAATGTTCTCTTCTAAACTGATTTGGGGGTATTCCCATTCACATAGCAAGATTCCACTCCATGCCCGATGTTTTTACAATAAGAGCAATAGCTTGGAAGCCTTTCATATACAACATTTACCACACGTTTAGATGTTTCTTGGTCAATGATAACTTTCTCAACCATTAGCTTAGCTAAATCCATCTCCACACATATTCTAGCATGGTTGATACAGGCCTTTTTGATAGTAGCTTCATTTATTTTGAGGGGTCTCCTAATCGCTTTAGCCATTGTACATAGAAACCTTTTGTCGAGCAGGTAGAAGAGCAAACCTGAAATTCAAGCACAGAAAGAAGCCACAAAAGGTTCATGCTAGGGGTTGCAATTAGGCGTCCAAATCAATATTCTCATAGGCAAACCTTGAATGACCCGTTCTCTTTTCATACGAATTTTGGAATAATCCTCCATATTAGATAGCACCATAAGGATGTGTTTAGGATTGATAAATTAAATAGAAAAATACCCCAACAGCTTCATTTTCTCAAAATATTACACAATGTCCCTACACTTGGGCTACCCAAATCAAAACCTACCTACCAAAGTGAAAGGGAAAGGATTCGCAAGCTCTGTAACTTTAGCTTTCAAAAGGAAAATTGATGTTTGGTCTTCATAAAAACAAATGGATCCTGCTTTAAGGCTACATGAGTCTAGGAATAGAGATTTATTGGAACCCTCATGCCTGAAGGGTTCAGAACAATTTGATTTGACAACTTAGGCAAAAGATTTCCATTTGGGTGAGAAAGGCGGGGAAGAAATATGGAAATAGGCTGAATGAGGGTAGGGAGAAGAAAGAATAGATAAAGATAGGGGGGAGGGGAAAGGTCAACTATGGGAAGGGCAAAGGAGAGGGGCCAACCATTGCCAAAAAGCAATGGCAATGGGGAAAAACAGAAAAGACGAATGCAAAATGAAGGTTTTGGAAAGAAGCAAGCATTATTCAATAGGCAGGAGTTAATGTGCCCCATTATTCCCAAAGGGATCTAATTCATAGCGTGTATATATGTATGATATTTGTATTTACATAACTTGTACAAATAATGCTTACTAAAAACCACTTACATATATGCTGAGGAGATATCATTTTACTATGCCAACATACAACAATTGTAAAATTAATAATTCATGTTATGAGATTCGATTGAGTATTAAAAGGAATCAAATTAAATATACTTTCAAAATAAAAATTTATGATAAATGTTGATCTTTAAAGGATGTTTTTTCCCCCTAAAAAATTCACTTTCACCATTTGGAGGTAGGGGTGGGCGTGGGGGTTAGGCATTGGCCCCCTGCCTTATTTATTTATTTCAAAAAATTATTACATTGTCATTTGTACAATTTTCCTAACTAGAAAGTATGTAAACAAGGAGATACTAACTCCCTTACATTTCTATCTAGAAAGCATGAAAACAAGGAGTTACTAACTCCCTTGCATAGAACCTATTTAGAAAGTTGGTAAACAAGGAGTTACCAACTCTCTTATGTTGATATAATCGAGTACTGATTTGTGAAAACAAGGTACTATATTTTTGAATGTGGTATTATTGTTAATACATTTCAAATTATAGCAAATAAAATCCTAATCCTTATTTGGCCATCATGACATGATTTCTAGTCATAGGATAGATATAGTCATGAGACGTTGTTTGTGCTATAACATTAATATAAAATGATTGACCACCTACAATGATACCTTGCACTAATTTGAAGAAGAATATAAAAATTGGATATGAGTAGATGTCTTCCCAACCAATTCAACATGTGTGTTGCCACAATTACTTGAATAAAGCATGATTTCATTATTTTAGATGGTTTTATCTGTTGTTTTCATCAATAAATTGAGAAGTGAGTATATAAACACTCTATTGTAGTACTAAATATTAGAAAAAACTTATTATATTTCTATATTAAAGTACTAAATTTGACAAATAAGGTATTGATTTTTTAAAATATGGTATTGTTCTTAATATATTTGAAATTATTTTTAATTAATTATTTAATTAAGTCATTTGACCATCATGATATGATTTCTTAGTCTTAGGATGAACACGGCCGTGAGACATTATATGTACTACAATATTGATATTAAAATGATACATTTATTACCTGGGATGATGCCTCACATTAGTATGAAGGAGAATATAAGTAATTGGATGTGAGTAGATATCTTCCCAACCAATTGAACATGTGCATGTCCCCACTGTTACTTGAATAAAATAATTTTTTATTCTTTAGATGATCTCATATGTTGGTTTCATTAATAAATTGAGGTAATTAGCCATACAACGAGTGAGTATAAAAGCACTTTGTTGCAATACTAGATACTAGAAAAAATGTGTTATGTTCCTATAATGAAGTATTGAATTTGATAATGGGTTAATTGCATTAAACCCCCCAACCTATGACCTTTGTTACACATTGCCCCATAACTATTGTCGATGTGCAATTTCACCTCCTAAAGTAATTTAAATATTCTCCAACACCACATTTGCATTATTCCAGTGGAATCTAACAAGAATATTTCGTTACATTCAGCCCATGTGTTTAATGCTCGTTGGTTACATTCCACCAGAACAATGCAAATATGGTGTTAGCGAACATTTTCATTAGTTCATGGGGTAAAATTGCACATCAACAACAGTTGGGAGGCAATGTGCAACGAGGGCTATAAGTTAGAGGATTCAAAACAATTATCCCTTTGATAAATAAGGATTAATTTCCTAAATATATGATATTGTTATTAATATGTTTGAAATCATGTTAAATTTAATTATTTAAGTCTTATTTAATCATCATGACGTAATTTTTTAGTTTTAGGACAAATATAGTCATGGGATGTTTTTGCTACAAAATTGATATCAAAATAATACATTTACCACCTACAATAATGCATTACACTAACTTGAAAGGAAAATATAATTAGTTGGACGTGAGTCTTCTCAACCATTACAATACTTGCGTATTGCCACCATTACTTACGTAAAATAATTTTTCATTATTTTAGATGGTTTTTAACAATAAATTAAAATAAATTAGACCATACGATAATTAAGTATTAAAACACTCTATTGTAGTATTATATTTTTAAGATGAAGCATTTGTTTCCTGTTGTCAAGTATAAAGTTAAATAAATGAAATATTTATTTCCCTTTAATGAGGTATTCTCTTTTGATTTGCAACATCAATTTTATATGTTTTGAATACCATTCAATATAGATATTTTAGACCTTGTTATATTGGTATAATCACGAAATTCTATTTTTTTCTACAATATTGATGTTCAATTGTAAGATTTCACTAAAATGGTGTTTTACACTATTAATTATGTTCCCAACCATTTAGAAATATGTGCATATCCTTACCGTCACTTAAAGAAAATATGATTTTATTGTTTTCGGATTGTGTTATATGTTTCACCAATAACTTGAGGCAAATTATGCAAACGACTAATAAGTATAAAATCATTCAAATGCAATACTAGATACTGAAGTTAAGATATTAAACTTATGAAGTGAGTATATACCAACAAAAATGAAGTATTACTTTCTTGAAATGAGGTATTGTAGTTCTGTCATGCAATATATGTTTTATATATTTTAAACAACATTCAATTTAAGTATCTCATATCTTGTTATATTGATATAGTTGTGGAACTCTATTTTTCTTTACAACTTTCGTCCCCAACTAAAACTTTTTACCATATACAATGGTGCTTATAGTAGTAATTGTGTTCACAATTATTTGAACACAAGCATATCCCAACTATTAACTGAAGAAAATACGATTTTGTTGTTTTTTGGATGATTTTATATGTTATTTTACAAATAAATGGAGACAAATTAGGTCACATAATTAAGAAGTATAGAAACACTCTAATACAGTATTAGATGTTTAAGATAAGGTATTAAACTTCTGAAGTTGAGTATGTAACTACAAAAGTGAAATGTTATGTTGCTAAAATGAGGTATTACCTTCCTATTGTGCAATATCAATTTTATACATTTCAAGCATTGTTCAATTTAAGCATTTTAGGCTATGTTACATTGGTATAGCTATGAAATCCTATTTTTCCTTACAATGTTGACTTCCAATGAAACATTTTACCACCTAGAATGGTACTTCGTATTAGCAGTTATGTTCTCAACCATTTAAGCACGTGTATCCCAATCATTAATTGAAAAAAAAATATGATTGTATTATTTTTGGATGGTCTTATTGTACCTATAAATTGATGCAAATTAGGCAATATGACTAATAAGTATAAAATCTCTATTATGTGAACTGGATGCTAAAGAAAAGGCATTAAATGTCTAAAGTTGAGTATCTACCTACACAAATGAAGTATTACTATGCTAAAATGAAATATTACATTTTTGTTATGTAGTATCAATTTTATAAATTTTAATTGTCATCTAATTTAAGTATTTTACAGCTTGTTATATTCGTTTAGCCATGAAATTCAATTTTCCTTGCAATGTTGATGTTCAAATGAATGTCTTACTGCCTATAGTGATGTTTTCCACTATTAGTTGTTCTCCTAACCATTTGAGCTCATGTATATCCCAACCATTAAATAAAGAAAAATATGATTTTCTTACTTTTAGATGGTCTTATATGTTGTTTTACCAATAAATTAAGGCATATTAGGTCATATGACTATTAAGTATAGAATCACTTTAATGCTAGGCTAGATGGTATGAGACTTCTAAAGTCAAGCATATACCTATGAAAAATGAATTACACTGCTGATAAGGTACCATCTTTCTAACAAAATGAAAAACAATTTAGACAATAACTCCAAATGTAAATCTACTCAATAGATGAAAACAATAACCATTCAGATTCCTTTCCACACTAAAAGAATAATACTACATGTTCACATATTACAAATCATACAATACAAATAATACAATATAAGTTGTATAATTATTAATGCATTACAATACATATGTTTCAAGTTAATATGTACACCAAACAAGAATGAATTTAGCAGTTATCATAATTATGTTTATATAGTCTAATCGTAATCTATCTTCTTTTAATTATTTGTTTCTTGTGCATCTTCTCTTTACTGATCGAAGAAAAATAAAATCAAACAAGATATTTAAGTGCTAAGTAATGACAAAAGGTAATACAAGTATACATATGCAATAAAATGGTACGTAAATGCGTTATCAAATCAATTTGCAACAAAATGTAAGAAAGTGACTTTTGCTCAATAAAAGCAAAAACATGCTTGTAATTTGTATAGCATTCTATCATCTTGCATGCCCTACACACTCCAACTTTATAAATCCACAGCATACAATTTGCTATTATCAATCACTTAGATATTCCAATAGCCACCCTTGTCCACTTTTACTGTATGTGGGGCCATATAATTTATCATTAGCTTTTCCACTCTTGTTTGGGATATAATATCCCTCTCTATTTCACTCATAAATAGGTGTTCATCATAAAAGAATAAATGATAGAATCACATGAATATAGATTGAGCAAAAGTCTTGTAGTAAAGTGTTGAGAAGTACTAAAATGCACTAATATTTTGTTAATCATTAAATTGATAAGTATGATCATGAATGAATAAAATTTTTTTTATAAAAGAATAGAATGTATAATAATTAGGTATTGGTTGCAACACATTGGAAGTATATCAAAGAATTAATGCAATATCCATATAAAAATATCAAAGTATATTACTTACTAGCCTTCCATGTCCATTCAATTCATTTTTTCAGACCACCACCGTCATCATGTCAACGACAGTCATTTTTAGGTACATACACAATCGAACCATATTGCAAACATCATCATCAATACTCAAGTGACATACATTTTTTATGTAGAGCGAAATATTGTAATGTGTTGAATTCAAAACGAATTACAAACCATTTTTTCCCAATCCGAAAGAATAACTCCATCAAATTCATAATTTAAATTCACAAAATATAGAGCTCCCCATTGTAGACACAACCTCCTAGCCACATTTGAGCATCTTAGTCCCTTGAAGACATTTTATGTAGTTCAAATTGAAGAAAATTTACCTTATTTTTCCTACTGTTCATTGGAGAAAATTCTATATCTTAACAAATTACAAAAACTCAAGGTCACAATAAAATGAAGAAAAATAAGACTAATTAATTGGGTTAATTCATGCTAAAGTAGGTTGTCAATGATGGAAAGATAGAAAAAAATGACCCTGATATGTTTGCAGAACAAAAGTGTTTGCAAAAGAGAGAGATAGAGAGAAAATAGCGGATACAACAGAGAGAGAGTTATAAGAACTTTTTAATCAAATCAAATAAATGAAGAGTGAACTACAAATTGAAACTTGAATTAGGGAGTTAAAATTACTCTTAATTTTTCTTTTGGTGTTTAATTTTAGAGAAACAGAACTTAAAAAGTATAAGCATTATTTGCAAACACTCAAAATTTAGAACAGCTAAACGTTAAAACATTTATTTAAAATTATTGCAAACACTTGCGAAAATGTTGCTTAGGGTCATTTTAGGGTTGTTTATCTCAGAATTGTTTGCCATAAACTGCCAAAGATTCCTATGGTTAGCTGCGGAACCAAGGATGGGCATTAACTGTACATGTATTCACACTACTTCCTGTCCATCCTCAGATGGAACTAGAAAACAAAGTCAAAACACTAAGAAAAGAATCAATAGCCCAAAAGCAGCTCCTAAATTCTATCCGTCCACTGCACAGGATAAAACATGTTCGTATTCATCGCTGCAAAATTAATTTGTTCCATTGCGTTTCCCGGCAGTTGATATATTTTTGCTTGCGCTCAACATCTCAAGTGTCATCTCATGTTGCAACATGAAGGCTTCCCTTGCACTCTCAGTTTGTTCCAGAGGCAGATCATCTGCCTTGGGGATTGGTAGTGGGCCGTGATATAATCTTCTATGCACCCAAACTGGCAGAATTTCAAGCTATGAACATACTCCACTGGTCTCGATTTATTAACTTTCTCCACCCACATTCCCACGCTAACGTCTTCCATTTTAAACAGCTGTAAATCAATGGAAATTCTCTTAAGAATTGCTTGCACATGTGATGCACTTTTAACAGTTTTATTGATATATCACTTGCATCTAATCTTACCCTCAATTTACATTTCTCGAAGTCAGAAAGAATGAAGTTTGCAATGTCAGATGAGATAATATAGCCCGGACCATTTGCATAGGGTGGATACTCTTCCTCTGGCCATTCCTGAACCACCGCATACGAATAATGTCAGCCTCATCTTTTCAAGTACAGTTTAATGAATGGACCTTCAAAGATTTTATAGATATTCTAAAAGACATCTTGATGTACACTCAACCCAACCTAAGGATTTCTCCGAGTCTAATAAACAGCATACAGCCAAGGAAAATAAAAACTCCCATATTAGGGTTCTTTGGTTCCAAATCAAAACAGAAGCAGATTATTCAGATCCCCAACAATAATCTTTGAATGATTGAAGCAGCTAAGGTTTAAAATAGTTCATAAATAGAGAGCTTACAATGGCATAGAAACCTAGGAGTGTAAATGAGATGAGATGATTCGCGAACAGCTCAAGCTCATCAATCAAATGAGCCAAGCCAAGCTCAATAATATTTGGCTCGAAAAACTCACAAGCCTAAGCAAACTTTTTTATATTTTGTATATATAATTATATATAAAAAGGTTCATAAAGATAACTAAATAATAATAATAATAACAATAAAATTTTATTTGTTACTTTTAGAAAAATAACAAAATTTTTTGAAAAATTTATAATTATATATTTTATTTTGAGTCTTAATGAGTTTGAACTAATCCAAACCTATACAAGCTCAAGTTTACCCAAACTTATACGAATTGAGCTCTTTTACTTCTCTATAATAAGTGTTATGGAGTTAAGCTCAATAAGACTTGATAAGGCACGCTTGAACCTTCATTTAGTTAATGAGCCGAGCTTAAGCTTGCTAGATTCAAACTCAGTTCGGCTCATCTACACCCGTAGAAACCTTTCAATTTGTATAATTTCACTGAAAAGCAATGCCAAAAATTTGCATTCAAATGCTAAGGTATATGCATAAAGAGGTCTGCTAGAAAGCATTTTCCCCAGCAGTTTGAATGATTCATGCGGCTAAAATTACCCTTGTGGATCTTCAAATTACACATAATTAACACTACACCCTACTTTGGTCCAACTAATGCTGTCAACTGCATGCAGTGGATTGCAAGAAACAGACCATAACACAATTTCCAATAAACGTATAGACCAGTTGGTGACATAAATATCCAAAACTTTGGTAGCCATTGACCTCTAGTAATTATGTATTGAAACTAGACTTGGAACCACCAGCAAGAGGACATAATGCAGCTATAGTCCCAAATTGCACAAAAAGGTTAATAAAAGAAGTCGGTTGCCCGAATAAACAGGGACCAGATGGAAAAAGAGATAACGAGCAGAATATACCAGGATCAACAAAAAAAGAAAAAGTAAAGGAATAAAAAGAAGATATCAACAATGTGAGGAAAAAGAAATATTTCAACAGTACCTCATATGTAACTGCCCATTTACCCATTCGTAAGGGCTTATGATAGTAATTTATATTCCCAATGTACAAGCTCTTGTTCTCCTGCACTTTCTTTGCTTCGTTAATAATTGCATCTACTCTAACAAATGTGTCATCATCGCCCTTCATAATATAATTGGCAGATATAGTCCGAACCTGCAAAGAAATTATATACAGTCAATCCAGACAGGGAAAAAAATATCAATCAGCAAACTCGTAAGCAATCCACTACTCACCCCATATTCACAGATGGCAACAGTTTTCAGAACAACAAGGTCATAATTGTCCATGTATGGAACAATGACAATGTCACCAAAAAACTCAGCCTCTTTCTTTAGTTCTGCATTCACTTCCTTTCTTCCATGCTGTTCAAAGTTAGTTTCAGAATTGTACTTAGCAGCCTTCACCTTAAGGGTTTAATAAGAAACATTTCAATATAAGAAATTGACTGATCATTTTACCTACCAGAGCTACAAAGAAACGAGCAACAACATTTGAAGATTTGATTAGCTTATGCTGCATCCAAGACTTCCTTGCAGCCATCCGTTCAGCAAAGTGGTTGCCTGCTGAAAGAATACCAATGAACAGTTCAACTGGCCCATCTGGAATAGGTGGAGCCTTCCATCTGTCAGATAAATCAAGATGTCTCTGAGGAGCAAAACTGGGGTGTGATCTGGGCAAGGAAGCAGCAAAGATGGAAAGGACATCAATATCCCCATTCAAAGACAATCCAGTTGCATCCTCAAGAGTAAATCCCTGAAAGACGTTTAAAGAGAATCTTAAGAACTGCCTGCTAAAATATAACACATCAAAAGACAGCAGGAAGTTACTCACAGTGCGATATGGAAATGAGGAAACATGTCTCCCATCAACATTGATGTGGTAACCCTCCAAGCCAGCACTAAGAGTTAGCACAAATAGTTTTTCTTCTGCAAAAGGGAATGGCCAAACAATAGTCACCTTCTTAGTTCGTCCTATTAACCGATTTAACCACCAGGTCGCCTTTGATTCCTCTGACACCGTATCATCATCCCTAATCCACTTTTCACATTTCACAAAGCCATCCACTGTAGGAAATCCAAAGAATAGTAATTAATTTGCGTATTGGATTAGAAATACAAAGAAGCCACAGACCCTTAATTTTGCAATGCCTTAATAGAACGGTAAAATAAAACCATCAACCAACTGCAGAACACAGCTTAGCCTCAATAAAACAGATGCATAACAAAAGTGGGCCACTGTTCTTTACTCCCACCCCCAAAAAGAAAAGTAGACAACTTTATGAACCAAAATTCTAATTGGACATCCAAATCATGACTGGTGGAGAAGACATTTGCTGCATACTACGATTGCTTAAAAAGATGAAATAATCAGCTTATAGAATTAATTTTTTCACCCTCCCCTTATCCTATACTCAAATGGATAATACACAACTCTGTTTCTTCTTCCTTTCCCCCTTGAATATTGCAATGCATAAAGCACACCCTTCTCAGGATGGCAGAAGAAAATCTCATCAGATAAATGATTGGAAGAAGAGACACATGCTAATCTTATGCATATCCCCATAGTCATAAAATGTAAATAAATTACTCAATTACTTTTCACCTATCCATCTATCATGTACTTCTAATTTCTTCCAATCCCATATCCATCTATTCTAATCACAATAGTACTTCCCAAAAGTAAAAAATTCATCATTATACCTCATCAACCTACCCAAAATAAGGAAAAAACACATAATTCACAAAGAAATTCCTTCCACTCACCAGTCTCCTCATCAGCCCGAGACTTCCACCCTTCGCACCGTTGTGAGGTCCCCCACTGCATCCTGTAGCAAGTATTATGCTCAATGACAGGCTTTCCACTCCAATCCCCCTTCAACCGCGGATTAAAGTGCAAGATCTTTGGCGGGTCCTCGCCTTCCACCGTCTTCAGCCCCTGCAACTCCAGCATAAACTGTGAAACCATCACATACTGCCCCTCCTTCAACAGCGAAATCTTGGGGTCAGTCTCAGCGTGGGCAGCCCTCGGCTTCCCGACAACAGTTAGATGCGATCCCAAAGTCAGCCCACAAGGCAACACTATCACTCTCCCATTCTTCGAAAATTCATCCCAGGTGACCGATATTGAAAGCGGGCACGTCTCAGAGTTATTAATGCTACTATGATTAGGACCACTAACACCGCTAAATCCTGTACAATTACTATTTTTCCCAATCAATTCGAGCTCTTGCCAGAGCTTTCTGCCCAACTCAACGGCGTCTCTCGCGGACTTCAAAATACCATTTTCGTGGCTCGAATTCACAATGCCAGCAGTGATATTCAAGTTTGAGAGCTGCGTCTTCGTGAAAACTTTGATTTTTCTCTCGGGTTTTGTTTGATATGGGACATAAAGAGGACGAATGGGGGCCTCTTTCTCATCCATATTTTCCTCACTTTCCATCACAAGAGGCTTGGAATTCAAAAACCCATTGTTATTAGTAAACGAATCTTCCTGAGAAACTGAACCCATCCCACTTTTCAGCAGAAAGGGGACTTCGAAGCTCACCAAAAGTATGTACAGAAGCCCCAACACAATCAGCACCCGAATTGATCTCTGCCTGCCTACTGAAAAGAACAGGTCTAAATTCAGTCTTTTCATCCTTTACTTGCTGAAATTTTCAGCCCCCAAAAATCAAAAACTGAAAACTATATGCTCTTAAAGTTCTATAACAGCTTGCGATCATCAAACAAGACTACAAGAGGGTGTTTCTGTATGAAAACGTACTAACGTAATGGGTTTTCTGTAGTTCAGGAAAAAGGCAAAGAAGGGGAAAAAAAGGAAAATCTCACAAAAGCAATGCCTCCAATGGGTTTTCAAGAATTAGGTCAGCAACACACAGCTGCCGCGACGTCGTGAGACAGAGTGCGAGGCGGTGGTGAGGTGATGTTGGAGGCCTTCTTTCGGAGTCGGTCACTCTAGTATTTGTAGTTGTAGTGGAAAGAAATTCTTTTCAATTCAAAAATTTTATAAAAGCAATGTCGTTTTCGAAAAATTCTTATTCGAATTTAACCACATTCAACTAATTAGATTGATCAACTTATAGATCTCACATCATCAATAAAATAATAATCTATTATTATTTAATTAGTTTAGATTCGATTGTATCCAACTCATATTTTATGATTCAAAGAAAAAGAAGTAATCAGTATTTCTTGAAATAAGATAGTATTATAATAATAACGAAATTATTTGGTTCGATTTTTAGATTTTATATTCATCAATTAGACTTGATCCGATCATTTAATTAAAATAAATAATAATTTTTTTAAATTATAATTTTTGTTATTTATATTTTTATTTAATATTCAACTTAAATTTGGATTTGAGATTTTATATTATCAATCTAACTTGTGGTAAAGAATGAGATCATTTATAACAATTATGACTTGTGATGTTTTGTGCAATATTGTATGCTTCTGAATTTTGATAAATATTTTGTAAATAATTTGATTATTTTAATTTTTTAATTAAAGAACTAAAAAAATTGCAACTTATGCTTTCTTCTCCTCTTCCTCCTCCTTTTTTTTTGAACCCGATTACTTGAACTAGATCGGGTTGGTTTTGTTCAGGTTCAAGAATTAAAAATCATAAAACTCGAACCAAACTAAACCAATTAAAAATAATCAGTTTGAATTCATTTTTTCTTCAAACATGACCCAACCCAAACTGTGAACACCCTTAAATGGAGACCATAATTCAACCTTTTATATTTTAAAAAATTTTAGTTTTTGGTTCTATTTATTTTTTGTTTGGTTAATCAAAATTGAACCGAAAATACAAAAAAAATTGATTCGATTTGATTTAACTAAACTGAAAATCAATCTTTTAGTTTTCTATCAATTTTTGGTTCTGTTAAATAGAACCAAAAACCAATTCAATAACTTTTTTTAAAAATATTATTGTTCATATTAGTGTGGATATTTTTCATTATGTGCTAGTGTCCAATAATTTTAGTAAATTTCATATTTTTTATTGAACTTTTTAAATCTATTATCCAAGATAAATAAATGCAATTTCTGAAATAATATAAATTTTAATGTATTTATAAGTTTTGGGGATAAATAAAAGAGAAGTTTTCAATACGATGAAATAACTAAAAAAAAAAAAGAAATAAAATTGGAGAATGGAGAATAGAAAATAAAACTATATTATCATTATTTTTTAAAATAAAATTAATTTTATTATCTTATTGCAAAATATGTCAAAATAGTTATTAGAAGTCCTATGTTTTATAAATACGATAGATGTTAATAAAAATATAAAAAAATAATAATGATACAAAAAGAGAAAAAAAAAAAGTTGATAGTAGCCTTTCTAAACTCAAACTATATTGGTGTGTAATTTATTTATTAAATGAGTTAATAGACGTTACATGTAAAAAATAGATGATTATGATTTAAAGAAGAAAAATTATGATCTAATTCAATTTTTTTACTTATTACCCAACATTTTATATTAAACAAAAAATTTTATCACATTTTTGTACTTAAAAAAAAGTAATTCAATTCAAATTTTTTATGAGCCCTATAATGATCTTTAAAGAATAGAATTATTATATTTTTCACTCATACCAGCAAATACTGATTTATTTTTAGGATAAAAAAAATAAAAAACTTGCTGCTTTCGTGCTTGACAGCTTCTGATGAACCAATGATAGAGATCCTTAGCTTCCCTAATAGCTATTGTTCAATCCGTCCCTGAGCTTCTATTGGATGTCGTACCAAGCACTGCCTTGCATTCCGTCGATGCTTCAAGAAGAAAGCATTGAGGGGGTGAAAGGGTAAGTTTAACCCAATCCCTTCAGTCGAGCTTCTCACTATGCTATGTTCCGATGCTTTGTCAGAAGAAAAATTAATATTAATACTATATTTATATTTTGGTGTGAAGCTAATTATTAGACAAATTTTTGTGGGAAACAAGTTATTTTTTAATTATATACGCACGTACATATTTAAAATTCATTAAAATTTGAATTTTAAATTTCATACAAAAAAATGCGAGTTGATGATATATTAACCATCTTCATTCATTGATGTTTTCTAATTTTTGCATTGTTTTTGACTAAAAAAGAATGTTTTATCTGTCCTAAGTTTTATATAAAATTAAAAAAAGAAAAGAAAAAAGAAGTTTAATTTGATTTTGAAGTTAAAATACATTTTGCACTGTGTGGTCGGTCATTGTTGGGTCACCTCCCTAAGTTCGAAAGGTAACAAAAATATTCGTAGCATTTGCTTCCATTAATGTGTCTTAATAATTTCAAGTGTTGCATTGGCCAATCTTTTCCAATAGTGGAACTAACAATTGTCACACTTTAAATTCACAACTCTTATGATTTTTAATGTCATTTTTGTGGAGTAAAATTTCCATGCGAAAATGGCCAGGCAATTTATGAATAGTTTTAGGAGGAATTATGTCAATTGGAATGTTAGCATATTCCAATTCAAAATTTTATGGTCAA
>JACGDI010005478.1:602646-630788 GCA_014898725.1 Jacaranda copaia | reverse complement strand
GGGAGATTAGGCAAGGACCGATGATATTTTTTGACAACTTGGAGGTCATTAATTAAAACTTCAATGGAAAAAATGAAAAAGTACACATTAAAACTTCAATGTAAAAAATAAAAAAAAGTACATTTTACCTCACAGTTGCTCTGTATTCAACCACATGTCGATGAAGACGAAGCAAATGAAAGCCAAATTTCATCTCTAGAATACCAATTGTCCCTGGTATAAAAAATAAAAAAAATTGAGAAATTTGAATTTGTTATTTTAGAAATAATATGGAAGATATACGGCGATAATGGAAAGAAAGTGAACTTATTGAGAATATTACTTTTAAGCAATGACGATTAGGGGTACGGAATGAGTCTCACTGATACTCCTAAATTAAATCATTCCTAACTTGGTCAATCTTATCCGGAATCCAATGCCAATATTTTACCTTATGCAATTCTAAGTCGCCGAATGGTTTTTAAATTAATGGCATTAGTTCAGACATAATAATAAGTCCGGACATTTTGGATTTTCGTCCCCAACCCATCCAATTAGAAGTCAAATCAAAATAAATGGGTTTCAAAATGAGCTACGGGTCTTAATTTCATAAACCTAGCCGGGTTCGGAGTGGGTTATGAGTTTAAATAAACCTGTCCCGCACGCCAATAATTAATATGTATAATATATGTACATAAAATAATGAAAACAATGAGGATATGTAATAGTATATATATTTCATCTGATAAATAATACTTTTGCACTTATTTAATCATCATAAAAGTGATGGAGAATATACTAAAATCAATTAAAGTGGATATTATATTTTAAATTTAAAAAGATAGTGTTAGAAACTTATTGAATATTGGATTCTAATTTTCTATACATGTATACATATTCTTTGTGTATGTTTATCTTAACTAACTTTGAAAATATATGAGTTGTAAATTTATATATTTTAATAAAAAAAAGAAAAAAGAAAAACAAGTTTGGTGGGTTCAACTCATCTGGTTAGGAGTCTAAATAAAACAGGGAGTGGCAGGGGCGAGTTTTCACACATAAAGTGCGAGATCGAACTTTCGAAATTAATAAACTTCTAAGATGTGTGTATAAATAACTAAAGAAACAAAGAAACTTCTACAATTCCAAGTCAAAGTCTTGCCTTTAGATTGCTGCCTAACATCAACCCAGGGCTTGTTTGTTTATGAATTGAAGTATTTCGTCAAAATATTTTGACAAAATAATTTTTGGGAAGTGGAATTGAGGAATATGATGTTGTTTATTTGTATTTTGAATGATAAGTGGAGAATGAATTCGGAGAAACTGTTTGTTTATTTATGTTTTGGAATAGAATAAAATGTCACGTCAATAATATTTTTGTTGGGTTGGTAGGGTAAAAATGATATTTTAAAATTATTTATATATGTGCATATATAAATTGGGCAAGGGGACAAAAAATGAGAGGGTTAGATATTAGAGAATAGGTAAGAAATGAATTATGACTATATTTTGGGCCTTTTTTGGATGTATTTTGGATAGTGAGATTGGCGAATGTGGTGATTGTTTATTTATGTTTTGAGAGTTAGAAAATATTTTGACATTTTGCAAACAAATAACCCCCTAGCTTTCTTAAAAAGTTCCAAGTGTGAACCCAAACACAATGAGAGAAGAGTTTCCCTAATATGAAAGAAAGGTGTTAAAACTAAGGTTCATTAGAATTTGAACCTCGAAGTGATACTAGTCGGTCCATTAATCATTTGATAAGAATTTTGAATGCATTGAACTATAGACTATTGTCATGAAATATATTGAAGAATTTTTTTTATTTTTTTAATATTTTTAATTAGCTCTATCCCTCCCCAATTACACACACAAATATATATTATATATATTTATTTATATATATGTACGCACGTTAGGAACCCATTCAAATTTAAAATTCTGACCCCCCACATTATGTAGGGAGACCTATATTATTAAGCTAAGATACACTCAACTATATATATATATATATTTACAATATAGAAACTCCATGGTTAAACATAAGAAACTCGTGATAAGCATCATAAATATTTCAGATGTGTCAACCAAAATAGAAACCTGTCATCATCACCTAGTAATAGCGAACCTAAATTCAAAAATGGACCACTCTTACTAAATGTCTCAATTTCTAGCACGACTTAATGAGTTTTGGATGTTAGTACTGGCAATGCAATTGTTAGAAGAACATCGACCAGAGGAGATAACACTACCAAACTTTATGCGCTGCATTAATATCTATAAAAGGAAATAACAAATTTTTAAACACATCCGAGAATTGAATCAATTTTTTCAGTAGGTCGAAACTTTGTTAGGTTTTGTTCTCAAATTTTATTTTCACATTTTCTATTATTTAAAAATCAAAATACATTACTTTACATACATTTTCCCCCAACATATTTTTATTTTCATTCGTAAAATATATTATTTGATAACCTATATATTTTTTAGCAAATAGTTTATATATCTTCTCTTTTTCATCATTATTACTATTCCTTTCTACTTGTAACCCATTAAATTCAATATAATCATTACTTTTTTAATAATCTATACAAATATAAGCTCATTTTCAACTCATTTTTATCAACTATTTTTTCAAATTTTGAAAATGGTAGAAATAAAAAATAAGAAAGAAAATAAAAGCAAACAGGCGCATGTTTTGCCTGTACATATTTGACCCCGGATTTTGATTTTGTGCCTGTAATTGAAAGCTTAATGTAAAACATGCCCACTTTAATTAAAAAATATATAAATAAATTGCTAAAAAACTATAATTTGTTAAATGTTGGAGAAAGTAAATCCAATCCCCTGTCGGGCATTCCCTGTACCGGTAATGTGATTATATTCATTTACGCATATGGGGCGAGGACAAAAAATAAAAATAAAAAATAACAAATAAGCACAAAAATCAAGAAACATAAACTAGTGCTATGGTGCGGGGGTTAGGTTGAAAGTTCTAGTTTACCCTTGATTGTAAATAAAATATCAAAACGGTATATATGAGAACCCCGCCCTTTTTTTCTTTTTGTGGGGCTAGCAGAGTGATTGACTCATTGATCAATACAAAATCTCAATCATCTGTTTCTAACGCAGCAGTACATGACATTGTGTCTCTCGTCTGCAAAGACACTGATGTGATATGACTATTTAGTCATTTTTTATAAATATTCTTAAACCAATTGAACTAATAATATAATATTCTGCAATCAGTTGACCTACCTAAACTAGATATGTATATTTCATCATTTTTATTATTGCTCACATTAGCCCGGTCTTTATTCCAGTCATCAAATTTAAATATTTCAAAAATATAATTGAGACCTATTCAATATCTCTGCGACCGTGTGCTGCATTTTAGGTTCCAAACCTTATAATCCGACCTGATGTTGCAATTAGGAGAATATAAATAAATTGTCTGAGTTATTCCTAATTGATCCACTTCGAATCAGTATATATATATATATATTTGTATATCTAATATCTGCACTAAAGTGATCCTAAAAATATATGCAGCGGACGTTCCCACAATGTTTCAATGTGTCCTTGCTGTCAGCAGGCAACGAGTCCTCATCACGCCACCTGTGTGCTTTCAATATTGTGATGGGTGTCAATTTGAGTAAATTCGAATTGGATTAAGGGAGAAATATAATATAAAAATATTTAATTTAAATTTAATTTAATATAATATTAAATTTAAAAGATTTAATTCTAACATGACCCACAAAGAATCAGATTTATATTGATTTGATTTTTTATTAGATCATCCAATAACCTGATAAACGTGATCCAATCCAACTCAAACTAACATGTTCTATATATTTTATCTTTTATAATTATAAATTTCAATATTATAATTGGGTAGAAGTTTGATCTATCAATAAAATTTATAATTCTGCATAATCATTAAAAGATAAGAAAGTAAGAAATATAATAATTTTAAAACTTGTTATATTCATAATTACTTCAAATACAAAAAAGTAATAACTCATTGTTCAATAAACAATTTGGATGACAACCATCAATGTAGAATTAACTATTAAATAATAAAAATTAAAGTCCAAAGACAAAACATCAACTTAAAATCCAAAGACAATTATAATGACAACCATCAAATGCGAATTTTTTTTTGCACCAATAACTAGTTTCATCCATTAATTTATAGCCCAAAACTCCACAAAGAATTCTTCTTTTGATGTGTATTGGAGATTTTAAGATTTTTGAAATTTTGGATATAAATTTTTTCTTGGTTTAGATTATTGGATATAAATTTTTTAAATTTAGATTTTATTTTTTAACTAATCAATTTTTTTCATGTTGGGTTGGATTGAGTCAGGTTTACTGAGTTATTGGGTCATCCACTTTTTGTTTTGAGATTTAGCAGGTTAACCTGAAATCAATCCAACTTTATACTTTTTTCTCGGGTTAGTTTCTAGTTATATCCAATTTGACCCAAACCCGAAAGCGTCAAACCCAAACCTGATATTTTTTATATGTGTCATTATTAGGTCATCGTGTTGTATTTGATTTTGAGACCCTTAAAAATTGTCCAAGTTTATTTTTATTATTGATATGGGATAGTCCAACAGGCTCACTTAACATGCATGACCCAATATCACTTCTGGGCCCAGATGGGCTGGACTACTTGACAACAACCATCTAGTCGAGCGTACTGTTCTTGACTGCATTCAATCGAATGCTTCAAGCCATTTAACTTGTTCAACCATCTCTCTAGTCGACTACCCCATCTGTTCGACCAGATCGCTCACTTCGACGCTGACTCATATCCTCATCGTATTTAATGCTCTGATAAGTAGCATGCCTCCATATTAATGGTACATGATAATTGGTACAGTCTCTGCCACCATCTTTGATAGGGAGGTGCCTATCTAGAATATTGTTAATATTAAAAGTAGGAGATGATGCCATCTGAAATAGTATCAATATCAGAAATAACTATTAATCTCCTGGCAAGGATTAGAGCCCTCTACACCTGATAGGAGCACCTTCGACATATTACACACTAGGAAAAGGTTATAAATACCTTATTGCCAGCCACACTCCAAGTAATGCCAAATACACTATAAGCTCCTAATATCCAGTTTGATTATCCTCTTTTGACCAGAACTAACTTGAGTGTCGGAGTGCTTTCGCTGAAGGCATCTTAGCTAGTTTAACGTGTGCTGTTGTTGCAGATTTCAAACCTTGAAAAATATCGCAATTGGATCATTCGACCTCCTTGGTTGAATTAGCTTAAATACCACACTTTTTACTATAAACGACTTTCAACCTCATCATTTTAGCATCGTTTGTGGGAAGGACCCGAAATGTGAAGGTATACTGTTGTAAAAGTGTTGAAGCATAATGCCTACGACTTGCAAATATGGAGGGGGATGAACTCCCTCGCTCGTGGAACGCCATCAACTTGAGAAAACTTTACATTTGAAATTATATTATAATCTTCTTTATATTCTCTGACTTTAATAAAGTTCCATCAATACCACTACTATTTGCAAGCATTTTCATAACCGTATCTAGCAAACACTAAGATCAAAGTTGACCCCATCGTCGATGAATAAGCAGCTTTATGCTACCATAAAGTTTCTAGTCAACCCCGTAGTCAACGAATAAGCAGCCTCTTGCTACCACTCAAGATCAAAGTTGATCTCGTAGTCAACGAATAAGCAACTTCATGTTGCCACAAAGTTCCTAGTTAACCCCAAAATTAACTAATAAGTAGCCTCTCCCTGCCACTCAAGATCAAAGTTGACCCCATAGTCGATAAATAAATAGTTTCACGCTGCCACAGAGTTCCTAGTCGACCCCGTAGTCGACAAATAAGTAGCTTTAGGCTGCCATAAAGTTCTTAGTCGACCCTATAGTCAACGAATAAGTAGCGCCTCACTGCCACTCAAGATCAAAGTCAACCTTGTAGTTGATAGGAAATAACTATGTGCTGCCCAATCGAGTTTCGAGTTGACCCCGCAGTTGATGCTAGTGCAACTTCATGCTACCAAACTAAAATTGACTACATCGTTAATGCCAAAATAGCTACATGCTATAAACCCAAGACTTTTCAACCCAAACCAAATAATCGACCAAGAAGTCAATCAATAAGTCGACCATACAATAATGAGAATTAGCCACACAATTGTGAAAAACAAATTACTAAACGCATTTTGGCAACATTAAGCAAAATCGACAATAGCATTGTTAGATTTTCTTGATAGTGATCGTGATAACCAACTGTTTTATCAGTCATTCCCTATATTAGTGCAACAATAAAGTTGCATTTGACAAAGGGCAAGAAATTTATTTCATTCGACAAAACAGATATGAAAAACATCTTTCATTCATTAAAAAGTTCATTACAAGTCTACTACAAAAAAAAAAGAGAATAAAAGAGAGACAAGAACAACAAAGACCAAACCAGCAGCAAACTTCGAGGTTAACTCTGGCTGGACCGCGCCTAGTCGCCCTCTGGCTAGTTTAAGTAGAGCTCCGGCAGTGCGCACGTAAGAGGTGGAACAACTTGGGGTGGTTGAGAAGGCCATGCTACGTCGCTCATAAAGCTAGTCGAACGCAACACGTATTATGCCACGTTGACTTATTTCTCCTTAGGTTGGACAATAAAGTCCTCAGTAAGCGTGAATTCATTTGCCAACTCCTCCAGTCTCACATCGACCTCAGCCTTCTTCTTTTGAGCTTCAATTAAGGGCTCATTGGGGCGTTGGTTGCTGTGTCCTTCTCCCCGACCTGATTAACCCTACCCTCCTTGGATTCAAGGTAAGGTTGCAAATTGTCATCAAGCGTAGGGTTTATTTTGCTCTTGTCATTGGGCCAAAAAGCATAACCCAAGCACTTAAGCTGTTTCATAGCCTTATGGAATGCCTCGCGAGCTTTGTCAAGTAACATAATCATGCTCGCATCCTAAAAGGCCGGGCTCAAGATGAACTGCTCTACCACCTCCTGTTGAATTATAGGGCGATGTCGATTGAAGTCCTCCAGCACTTCCTCGGTTGCCTCTATGCGACCTGCCGCTCAACCAGAATATAACTCACCTGCAGGTCCAAGTGAGCCTTTTTAGTTATTGAGTCCATTCTACTCCGTTCCTCGATGGCCTAAACTAGCAGTTGGTCTTTAGAGTTCAACTGTTCTTTGAGCTCGGCCACTTGTTTGGTTAGCTAGTTGACCTAAAGTTGGGAAGACTCGAGTTGAACCTTAATGGTTTCCATATCCCCTTTCCCTTGCGGCTCCTCTAGATCCACCAATGCCAGCTCTGATTGGTGGAAGATATTGTAGCCTATTTAGCCCATATGTAACATACGAATGTCAATCTACAGTACAACTATGCAAAAGAAATTCGACGAGAAATTATCGACCTCATACACACCATATTACAGTGGTAGGCTAATGCCATGAAAGCCTCGACCTAACTCAGGCCCATCAGTTTGCGTTAATAGGGTAAGAAAAGCCTTGAGATCATCCACTTCAGGGTATTGCCGCCAGTCATTCCCCCTTGAAGGATGGAGGTTGAGTTAGTCACTTCATTTGTGGTGTCGGTCCTAAAATGGAGCGATGGAAATTGAGGGAGTTAGAATAGCACCCTATCGGCATGCTTTCCAAATAGGTCGTAGCCTATTGCTGTCTTTTATTTTCTCTTATTGCCCATTGTCCTCTCGGGCACCGAGCTTCTCTGCTCAATTATCTATCTTTTACCCTAACCCATGGGGCTGCTTTGCACGGGCTCTTCTCATAGAGCGGATTGGGGCTTGGGCGCTTGTTCAATTTGTGGAGCCACTAAAGGTGATATCAATCATGTCGAGGCGGGTAGCTCTGCAGTTGGAGCCTCTCGTCAAGTAGTAATCGCTCAACAGCGTTCCTTATTCCTTAAGGCCCTAGTTTGAGCTTCGGCTTGACTTCTGGCCATTATCTCTTCTTAATCTGCAAGCATAGACAAAACAATAGGCATCAGAATCGAATAGGAAGAATAACAATCATAGTTAACATAATTGATGAAAATCTCTACCTAGTTGATCACCCGTAGGCAGGTCGAGCTCGACTGGAGATAAGCTAGCCAACACCAAACACATCTCTTTGGTCAAAACTAAGGCATCTATATGCCCAAATTCAATCAAATCCCTAATATAGGTGTTGGATCAATTAGGTGTTTAGTTTCCTAACATTTCTATAGGCCCCCTCCGCCAACCCCTGGAATGATAAAATCCCCTGGTCCCTGAACATTAAAAAAGCATTTCTTCCACTCTTGGTCATAAGAAGAGGAAGGGGATACTAGAAACTTCCAATGCGGGCGTGCTATGAGATATTAGAAGCTGGACTCTTCTGTATTGCCTGACTTCTAGGACATAGGTAAATGGAATACATTTGATAAGTTGGCGAATGAGGTAGGCTGGTTGAATAGATGCAGCAACATAGCAAAGCTATAAAGGGTAATGAAACAATTGGGAAGTAGTTGGGATATACAGACCTCTACACCCATCAGGAGGTCGACTATTGCTTGGGCAAGAGGAAACCTAAGACTATACCTTAATCCCTCCTCGAACACCATTATGCATCCCCTAGGAGGTCGATGCATTCTACTATGAGCCCTCGACACCAATAACTCATATTCTTCAGGGATATAGTACATCTCCCTAATTCACACCAAGTTAGTATGTGATGTTTTAGAAATTATTTCGGTATAATGGTCTAGGGTAAAAAATTGACCCCAAGAAGCTGGAAAATAGCTTGGGCCAGTTTCATCCCCAGATGCAGCTCTTTCTGTGCTCAAGTTGCTTGAACTCGAGTTATTGCTCGATGAACTATTAAGACTACTCTCAATTTTCCCCTGAAATGCTACGCCCTCAGACCTAGTGTCATCATTCTCTGAATCGCTAAACATTTTTGCAAAGAAAAAGAAGAAAAGATCAAATGGACAAACGAACTTACAGCGGATATCCTGAAAACTCTAAGCGCAGAAAAAATTTGGAGAGCTTGGAAAGTAAGAACTCGACTAGAAATGATTTCAGCAAAAGTGCAAATAGATGTCTCTATCCCACATATTTATAGACATCAGGCGCGGGAACCTTAAGCGGTAGTAATAATTACATTACCCCTTTTGCACTTTGTATTCTTTGAGGTAACCGACGCATTAAATATAGAAAAACCATCACAAACCCTAGTCGAGAACTCAAAAATCCTAGTCGAATATTCAAAAACCCCGATCAAGCGGGTAGAACCCTGGTCGAATACGCATAATCGCTGTAACCATTGTAACTATCATTCAGTTATCTATTCTCTGCTCATGCTTATTGATAGGCTCGACTAGGACCATGAGTAGGGGGGACTCATGATATGAAATAGCCTAACAGGCCCATAATAGGCCTACCAAACATGCACAACCCAACATCACTTCTGGGCTCAAATAGGCTGGACTACTCGACAACAACTATTTGGTCGAGCATATTGTTCTCGACCGCATTCAATTGGAGGTTTCAAGCCATTTAGCCTATTCAACCATTTCTTTGATCGATCGCCCCATCTGTTTGACCATAATCGACCAAATTACTCACCCCGATATTGACTCATATCTTCACCACATTTAATGTTCTAACAAGCAGCATGTCTTTGCATTAATGGCGTGTGACAGCCGATACAATTTCTGCCACCATTTTTGACAGGAAAGCGCCTACCTATAGTACTGTTCACTCTGAAAAGTAGAAGATGATGCCACCTGAAATATTACCGAGATCGGGAATGACCATTAATCCCCTGATAAGGACTAAAGCCTTCTACACCTGATAGGGGCACTTTTGACATATTACACACCAGGAGAAGGCTATAAATACCTCATTGCCAGCCACACTCTAGGTAATGCCAAATACATTATAAGCTTTTAATATTCTGTTTGATTATCCTCTTTCGACCAGAACTAACTTGAGTGTCGTAGTGTTTTTGCAGGGGGCACCTCAATTAGTTTAACATGTACTGTTGTTGCAAATCTCAAATATTGAGAAATATAGCAATTGAATCATTCGACCTCCCTAGTTGAATTAGCCCAAACACCACCATTTTCTCTATAAACGACTTTCAACCTCATCAATTATTATTATTATTATTATTAGTTAGTGTGCAAGTTGGATTTAAATTTCTTATCAAATTTATAATTGTATTTAAATTCGTTTTAATTATTAAATGAATCAAGTTGAAAAAACTTTTAACTTTTAATGGAATTGACTTTAGTTGAACTTGAGTAATTTTAATATTTTTATACATTTTTAAAATTTTATAATTAATTGAGTCGAGTATTAATTGAATTTTAAATTATATTGAATAAAAAAAAATATGATTAATTAAGCTAATTTTGGAATACTTAAGAAATCCAGCTCAAATACACTTTCAACTCTAAAAAATGGACTACATGATCTTTCGTTTTCCCTTTTTCCTGGTTTCTTGGTGTAAGTTATAAATAATATTGTAAAATCTAGCAGTTAAAAATTTAAGATTTCGTTTGGTTTCATTCTCAAATTTTGTTTTTATATTTTTTAGTATTTAAAAATTAAAATATATTATTTTATACATATTTTCACTCAACGTATTTTTATTTTTATTTTTAAAATATATTATTAAACAATCTGTATATCTTATTCCAATAACCTATAAACTCTCTCTCTCTCTCTGTTGATTAGTAGTTGTCTAATGAAAATAACATGCATTACAAATTTAATTTTGTAAATGAAATTTTGTCATTAGAATTCTGAAATTTATGACAGACGACTATAGAATTTTCATTATGTCTATCATAGATGTTATTACCAAGATATATTTTGCTCTTTCTTTTAAGTTTGTTAGTGATCCATTAAGAATGCATCACAGCTGTCTTTCATATGTGATGGAACACTATGCATCACAAATTTTTTACTAGTAAAAGGATGTTTGTTTGTAATAAATGGGTTTAGATAAAAAAAAAAAATATATTTTAGGAGTTCTTTCAAAAATATTTTAAATAATTTTAGAATTGAAATAGAAGGTCTTGGAATCAATCCCCCCTATCATGATTTTTGTATTGAACAATGAGAGAAGTGGGAAATTCCATGCAAAAACAAACTTGTATGCGGTGATTTACGGAGGTATTGTGGGAGAATGAAGACAGACGACACAAACATCACTTCATCTGCTCCACTTCTTGGATGAACAAATCTATTGGATCAAATTAAATATGTCAAGGGAAAAAACCATCCTATATAATTTAATAATTAGTTAGTTGTAAGGGACAAGAATACATATGTTCATCATAAATTGAGATCTTCAATATTGTAGAGGTACATCACGTTTATATCTGTTATGATTTTTTTCGTTTTAAAAAAATGACAATTGAATAAGAAAATTTTTAGATATTCATATTATCTAAGATTCATTACTGAAAGTTAGCTAGGCCAAATTATTATTTTAAGTGAAGCAGTAAGGAAAAAAGAAAACAAAAGAAATATTTAGTTACATTTTTTGGTGTTTTGGGGAAATGAATTTTGGGTGTGAAATTAAGGGTGTGATTGTGGAATTGAACAATGTAATGTATTTTTGTTTATGTTTTGGAAAAAATGTAGAAAATATTTTGGAGAGTATTTAAATGTTTGATTATATTTTGTGAGGGATTTTTTTTTACTATTGATGTCAAATCAATTTTTTTTGTTCGATATGTACGGAGAAATTTAATCTAAAATTATTCGTTGAATGTATAATATAAAAAATATATAATAATTATATGTAGGTATATATAATGAGGAAAAAGAATATGAAATATTTGAGGGGTTTTTGGGTAGAAGAGTTGGCATTTTGAGGGATATTTTGGAAAGTTTATTATTTCTCATTTTCCTTCCAAAATATGCATAATGTTTGGGAATGTTTTGAAATCCTTCTCCTAAAACATATCCAAACATTACTAAAGTTATTTTAAAACTTAAAAAAAAAAAAGAGAGTAGCAAATTCGGTATAAAGGTTGTATCTTATATTTTAGGGTATGAAATTATTACATATAACCTTCCTAAAATATAAACTTGTGTCCCTAGTTCACTAAGTAATATTGGGCTAGAATGAATTAGTGATAACAAGTATTTTGTGCCCATGTTTCCAATGTTGAAATTTAAAAAGATAAAATTGAATAGATAGCACTTAATCACATCATTATCGACATTATTCAGAATTTATTTCAGGCTGAATATTTTGTACCCTCTTCATTTCAAAATTATTGATTAATTTGATTCGGCTCAAAATTCTCAACACTAGTTGGACAAAATGTTAGTTATGTTATTATCCTATAAACATAAAGTAGTATTTGGAAGTTATCATTGTCATAATTTAATCGTAACAATAGTTTTTTAAAATAAATGTATAAAAAAGTAATTTTGTTTTGGAATGTGTTAAAGTAAAAAATAAAAGTTATAAGTTTAAAAAATATATATAATTGTTGCCCAAATGAAAAGCTAAATTTATATATATACACATGTCGATCTATTTTATTTGAAATTAAATTTTTTGTTCTACATAATTGTACCCAAGATTAAAGTCTAATTTACAGGTCTTTGTCCATATAAGCCAACCCTAATTGAATTATTATCCTATATGTGTTCACAGATTAGGAAGGCAACAGGACTGGTTGGAGCAGGTTTTGACTCAACCCAAATCAGCCCTGCAAAATTTTTCATTGCCTCTACCCGTTCCTACCTACCTCGCGGGTTTTAGAAGTGAAATTCGAGCTCTACCCACAATGAAAATGTAAAACCCAAACCCTACTTGACCCTACTCCCACCTAATTAATATTTTCTATTTCTTTAAAATACTATCAACTATACAATTAACGAAATATTACAGTTTTAACTTAAATATCATATAAATTTCACGTAAAACAAATCAATAGAAAACTTCTGAGCATTTTCTAAACATTCTAAATCTACTCTTAGATATAATTAACGAAATATTATAATTTTAACACAAATGTTATAAATTTTATATAAAACAAACAAATAGATAGCTTTTGAGCATTTTCTAAGTATCCTAAATCTACTATTAGAAATCATGATTATGAGGAATGGGAGGAAATATATATTTTTTGAAAAAAATTAAATTAGATATAAATATATATATTAGTACTTTAGGGTGGGTTTATAGTAAACTCAAACCCGACCCGACTTGTACCCATTAGAACCCAATTCGATCCACTGCAAGGTGGATTTTCTACCTGCCCCAATCAGAACGGATCAAGGTGGGTACCCATGGATTGGATATAAATTGCCATTCCTATTCACAGATAAATGTTCATATTCTCATTAGCAATAGAACAGTAGTACCCTAGCTTGGTCTGAAAAAGTTGTACCTATTTCTGGTGCCAAACAAAAACTTTGATTTACCATGGTCCACCACCAACTTTTATTCTTCCTTTCATAATTATTTTAAGACCCGTTTACTTTTTGACATGGGATATTTAATAATGGAAATAATTAGAATAATTTAATATTTAATGAAATACATTTATTTTGTGGGATAAAATGCAAGATGATAATGAAAAAATTTATTAAATGTTTACTTGGATGAATGATAAAATATGGATAACTACAGCATTAACCATTATACCCTTTCTTTATAGATTTAAATAAGAGATATCATATTATCAACCATTAGAATTTTTACAAGTATTGTGGGCCAAATCTTTGTTTTCTCCAATCCACAAGTTACAAATTTACAATTTATTTGCATATACCACTTTTCTTATCGTGGTAAGTAGGTGCCCTCATATATATTTGTTTGTATGTAGTTTTTTACTATTTCTATCAACATTAGAAGTATTTGCAAAGGAATTAGCCATTGGCAACTAAGCCAAGGTAGGAGAAAACCACTTGGTTGCCTAACAAGAAGCATTGAAGATTAACTACTACAAGTTCATTCCTTATTTTCACGAACATCATGATGGAGACAGGTTAGTGCAATGTGTTGGCCTCAACCTTCATTGGAAGTTAATAATTTAACTTTTCGTACTTGCTTCCCATTCTTAATGTTGTAAGTTGGTGGTACAGTATAGTATATCCTTTGAGATCAGAAAATTTTAGAAAAGCTGCCTTTTGGCACCGTGATGGTAGATATTATATGGTTGTAGCCCTTTACACTAGCTAAATCTCTGGATGAAAGTAATTATTATAGTCATAACTTCAACCAACAAATTGAAGGCTGGATTATGATTAATGATTCTTCTTCTTAACGTTTTTTTTTTAATATTGTAGTTCTACTTTGTCTCACATCAAACTGATGTCGAGCAGTAGTAGTAATTTAGAATGATGCTAGTGCGGGCATGTAATGCATGTGCAAATGTCATGGACAAGTAGAAACCCAGGGAGAAGATTTTGAGCTTGCCCAACTTATAGAGTGCATAATGTTATTTAGAAATTGATGTCAAATTTTGTTATTCACATTCATGTGGCAACAAAAAAGTATTTTAGAGGCTTATTATGTTATTGCAAATTCTTTCAATGTATAACATCACACATATTTATAAGTTTGAATTTCATAGGGTTGTCCTTGTGCAACTTTTGAATGGGTTGATCTTGAAATATGTCATAAATCAAAACAAATTATTCCTGAACTACTAAGAAGGATCTTTCAAGTTGATGTATATGTAAAAGAGTTCAAGAGGAGGGAGAGGAGGTTGATTTGCTTTGTAATCATGTCCTGGCTTTTCAGTATAATATGTGTTTCGATGCTTTTCTACATCCTTATGAGGTATAATGGAAAAAAACTTGCTCTATCATGAATGCCTTTCTTGGTCACTGGACTTATACATAGTACCATGCCACATTATACAGGGTGGAGTAGTTTAAGATGTTTTTGAAGGCTGCTAATATTTTGTTAACGCATTTAGTTTGCTTATCCATATGAAATATATGACTAGTGTTGTTGTTTCATAATTATATCAGCTTATGTACGTGAGGGGCAACCTTATAAATTTAACTTTATAATCTCATGCTTAAATTGATATTGAAGTACTGATTTTACACGGTGCTACACATGTGTTTGAATTGTTAGCAAGGCTCCATTCCAGGAGAGTACCATTTGGATGCTCTTTCAATTATTAAGTTTTCAAAATTCATTGCAAAATTAGGTGTCAACCATAATGCCTTTGGGCAACATAATTTGATTTATAGAGGTGTGAGGACTAGGCAAACTATTTATATTTTAACGTCCATACTCTCCATTAACCTTCATTTGGTTTCAAAATTCATGTTTTGAACATAATAGTACTATAATGCTAGAAAGGTTGGTTATGTTGTTTAAGTTGTGCCTATTTCATATTAACATAGGATTTGATTACTTAATATATTATAAATAAACCATTTCGGCCTTGACATACCAATGGATGATTTTCAAAAATTGATGAGCAGATGTATTTGTATGTTCCAATGTGTAAGCATTTGTAAAGAATAATATCCTATAATTTACAAAATGATGTTGGAAGATCCTTACTCCACGTCTTCTTGATTGAATTAGTCTTATACTACATGGAATATTAGTTGTTGGTAAGGGAAAGACCCATGACCTTGATTGAACAACTTCTGTAGAGCATAAAAAATTGGTATGGACAAGGAAAGGCAGTAGGAAATTAGACAATAGTGAAAATGCATTTGAACATGTAATCCTTCCTGAATTGACAAAACAAGTAGTAGGAATAGCAGGTTATCTAAAATTTAAATCCTACATACCAATAAGGGCCTTTACACACTGCACGTACCTTTCCTTTATTTCAAAAGGAGCTTCCAAATGGCTATTGCATGGCAGGAGAAGTTGTTCTATCAAGGGGCATGGACAAAGGAGATTAATCATATATTCGTGGAAGTGCTGCTTGATGAAAATTGGAAAGGAAACTTCAAATAGGGTGAAAATATTGATCAAGCTATCTGTTTTGGCATAAAATGTGATAGATGGTGTATTCAACACTGAATTCCATCTCAAGTATTGTGTTGATAGGGCTCAAAAACTGTAGAAACGATACAAGGCCTTCAAGTGGATGCAAAACTTGTCCAGTTACTCTTGAAAACTATCATCAGCAGTGCTGATGTTTGGGCATTCGTTTGCAGGGCATGTTTTGAGCATATATACTCATCTGTGCACACTTTCTTGGTTTTTATATCAAGCAAGCTTCATGTTTCCAAGTTAATGAGCATTTTAACTAAAAAGCTTCAAGTGTGACAAGCTTCTTTGTCACATTTCTAGCCCTTTGCAACAATGTCCTTTAGTCCTGCCACAAGAATCTCTTTCTCTTACAACGACCACATATTAAACAATACTTATGTTTAATCCTATTTAGCTTAGCCAATATCTAAAATTCACCTATAAGTTTCAAAGTACAATATCATAGCATTTTAATGGAAGACTTAAAAAAATGATCAAACCACATATTCCTACTATGACAGCACCCTCAAATATCTAAATCATCTATTTGTTACAAGAGACTAGTCCTGATGGGATCATTTCCACTCTCTAAACATAGAATGTGCCAAATTATCTCTCCAAGTGCTCCAAATCTGTGAAATCGCTATGCTTTCCACATAACCACCCTTATCGCAGTTATCATTCTCTATTGTGTCCTATTTATGACCTTCAAAAGAGTCATGTGGAAGTTCAGTCTGATAGATATTATGTAGTAAACAACATGCCATCATTATCCTATTTTATATCTTGATAGGATAATACGATTAGCTTCGCTAGATTCTCCACCAACTCTTCAACAAACCAAATGTCCTCTCAATAACGTTCTGAGCTTTAGAGTGCTTCAAATTGAACAATTTCAAATAATTTTGAGGACTGAAGGGGCCACTGTTCCAATCCCTCAAATGATACCTCACCCCTCTATATGGTGTCAGAAAACCATTCCCATTGTTGTACCAATTGTTACATAAATAATAATTACCTGCAAAAGTATAATTTATCTTAAACAAATATGCACAAAACTAGTATGTTCAATATAAAATAACAAATGTTATCTAGTTTTAACTATAATAATAAACTCTAAAATATATCCCTCGGAACATGAAATTCATTTGGTTTACTGATGGCATTACAAAGCATCCTACTATCAACTACACTTCTCTCCTAAGCAGTAAGAACGTACACAAAGTTCATGCTTCGATCACAAACTCCAAGTACATTAATTGTAACTTCTTCTTTTCGAGACTAATATTGTGCTTTGTTAGCTTTGGGGACCCTTCAATATCCATTCCATCTAAAGTACCTAGGCAACACTATTGCAACAAAATGTCAATAAATTTAATTTCTTATATGAGATACTCGAGCAAAAGTATTTCATTATTTGAAGTTTCATTATAGTCAATGATTACCTTAAACCACTTCCATCAATCATCTGTATAGTTTTTTGGCACTGGATTAGGATTCACAAGTAGAATTGAAAACAACTTCAACAATGAATAAAAACCCTTCCTAAATACCTTAGTACAAGTGCATCTTGATCTGACAAAATCAAATTACAATACGATTTTTCTTATGGTGTGCAAGGATGGAGAGGAAAATGGTCACTTGGTCAGCAATGATAATATTTTGAGTCAATTTAAGTCTTCGTATATGCTCTAAAAGATAACATAATTTCCCAAACACAAACCTAGTCATTCTTAAATGATTAAGGTGGTCTTAATCACTAACTTCAACTAGTAGCTGCAAATGCTTCACTTGATCTGGAACTCTAGTATAAAGACTATATGAAGCATGTGGCCCCTGCTAGATGCGACCCTGGTGTTTTTTATATTGCTTATATAATTGGTACAACATGAGCATCATTTGGATATATTGTTTGATTAGTAATTAAATCATGATAAAAGTTTCCTCCAAGTCCGTGTTTAAATCGATGGAAAAGTAACTGTAACATACAATTGGATCATATAAATTTCAAGTACATCAATATGGAATATACTTGCATGAGTCACGCCTAATGAGCATACAATATGACACTACAGAAATCGTTGTTGGTCTATTCTATCAGCACTTGGGCAAAACAAAACCAAATTATGCTTTATCTCAACTATTACAATATAACACTTATAAATGTGCAACTACACGTTAAAAACAGTTATTGATGTACAATTTATGTACAAACCAACAAATTGAAGGTTGGACACTATTGTGCAACTAGAAAGCCAACATTGATACAACCGTCAAAATCTTAGTATTACAAACAACTTAGAAAGATGATGTAATAGAAAACCATATCTTATATAATGGTAATCGAGAAAGTATGTTGCCTGTGGTGTTGATACACTACTGAAAAAATGGCTTTAGTGACCACACCAATGGTCACTAATTCACTAAAAATACAGTCACTAACAGTGTTAGTGACTGCATTTATGGCCACCAAGTGCAGTCACAAAATACCTCACCACAAATTGAAATTTTTTTATGAATATTCTACTATAACAAGTATTCAAGAATTGGTCCTTGAAATTTTAATGAATTTGAAAGAAAATGTATTGAGAAGTAATCTATATGGAACTTCCAGACATTTGTCATTTGTGGCCTAATTAGACAACATCTTGTTTCAAACATAGGAGTTACTAAGAGCAAAATTCAGGAAAAAACAATTTATCTTAGATCACTAATTTGATTGTTTTAAACCTTCCACATAATAAACAAGTGGTCACTAATTAGTGACTGCTTAGTGACTAACCACTGCGCTCACTAATTTGTGACCACCTTTTGCAGTCACAACTTTGAAAAATAATTTGTGTAGTTTTCTCTGTTTAGTGACCTCTTGGTGGGCACTAATTTTTTGAAATAGTTTTTGGCATCTAATGTTGATTTTGATATTTTTATTCGTCCTATCGTTTGTTTCATTAATTACAATATAAAACCACACAATTCAAAATAATAATTCACCTTTCAAAAATACAAAACAATAACTCATTTTCAATAATATAGTATCCAAATTCATGAACAAAACAAAGATTTTAAAATATAAACAAGTTCATTAAATCCAAGCATGTCAAATTAATAGAAAAATATTTATCTTTTCCTCCATCACCTCATTTATTGCAATAGGAAGTAGCACATTGACATTTAATTTTTCCATGTTAGAATCAACTGTCGTTGCCACTGATCAATATTTTGCACCATTTGCCCTAATTATCTAAGTTGATTATGATATCGTTGATTCTCATGTTTATGTTGTTTTATCTTTTCAATATCCTTTTCAAACTCGCCTCTCTCTAAGTTAGTTAATGGAACTACATTTCCTTGACCTGAATGGCTGTGGATTGGTTTTTGCCTATGTATATTCTTTACAAAATTTCTCTGTCCTCAAATAAACTCTTCAATGGAAAACTCCTATTGATTAGGATCAATCTTTCTAAAGCCCTACAAATAGAAAAATAATTTTTTAGGGGAAATATCTCAAAACAACCATCTAAGAACTAATTTTTGACCAGATAGGAAAGTAAATGCAAATTGAAGACAACTACTCCATCAAATGCCAACTATATATCTAATTAGTTCAACAAGAAACCATCAGTCTAAACACCTACAATCAAAGTACTCAGTTATACTAATTCTTCATCATTTTCCATTTATTTCAAGATCATTCTTTGTCAAATTAAAAGAAGATAAGCTAATGAACATAATAGATTGTTGCAATTTGTCTTGTGAAAACAACTTCTAGTGTATAATGCAAGTATACAAAAGCATATAAACATGTACACCAAGATAAAAACAACTTCTAATGTATAATGCAAGCACACAAAAGCATATAAACATGTACACCACGATATCAAACAAGGAAAAGACCAACCTCACTAATGATAGGAAAATTTTCAATATTCTTGTGTGCTTTTGCATGGTAAGTTTAAACCCATGATTTCAAATTCTTCTGTGGTATCAATTTCTTGAATACACTTAGTTAATCAACTCTGGCAACTGAATGAGTTCATGCTATATATAAACTACTAGTATCTAATAATGAGAAAGAAATTTTTATAGTTGATCTCCACCTTTTTTGAGATGTATCTTTAGGAGTGTCAGTTGACAAAGGTACACTTTTTTGCATGCACAAAACACAGACATAAAGCATAAAGATGTATGAGTATTGATGTGATAGATATATTTTATCAATAATCACTAATCCAAACAAACCTCACTGATGATAGGAAGTTATGTTTTGCAGTAGTGAAAAGAGATTATATTTTGCCATGCTAAACAGAAGGAGCAGAAGCAAAACTAAATAGAAACCATGGCATTGCTTTAGTCTAGAAGTTAATAGAGCCAAGAAGTCAATTTGGAAAAGAACCATAGCTCCAAAACCAATTTTCCTTCTCTTTTGAATTGGATACTATGGGAGCCAAAGGAAAAAAACAAGGCATTAGGTCAATGAAATAAATTTAGTTTTTAGTTAAGGAGGTTTAAGAAATCAGTTTCTCTAAGTTCCACTAGTTTTTTAGTCAATTTACTTTTCCTTCTATGTCATATACCAAACAAATTAATAAAGCACCAAATATACATCCTCTTGGATAAGTATAACAAATTTGTCCCTTTGCACAAACACTTATCTTCCATCCTTGAACCAAAGCAGGCTGGGGCTCATGAGGTTCAAATCTTAAGAATTTATGTATACTCATCATTTGAGTATCTTCGAATTAGACCATGTCTCATATAAATAATAAATTCATCACCAAGAAAAATATAAAACAATATAATCGATAAAATCCATTTAATGATATCAAATTTCCTATTTAACATCTCAAAGGAAACTCCCTTATATTTGTGAACACCCAATAATTAGGTAACCGCCTAAGGATGCCATATGAGTACATTCTATGATGTAGTCAAGTGCAAATGGAATTTCTAAACTTTGTTATTCTAAGTTGGGTACCAGTACCAATTTCTATTCTAAGGTAAGATTTATTGCAGAGAACACATTAAATTTCTACTAGTACCTTGAACTTGTTTTGCTAATCAATAAATATGATCCTAGAAGGTATGGGTAATTCTAATTGTTATCTAAAGCTTGAATCAATAGTATAACAAAATAAACAACTTCGATATCGTTCTTAAGGTGTTTGCTAACATAGCCTTGCTAAAGTGTCATGTGCCAAAAACATGCAATGTATAATGATAAGAGTTAATGAGGGAAGAAGGCATGGAAAAGGAGACGAAGAATAGAGTAATGAAATTAAACAACAAGCTACTAGAAATAGTGAAAGTAGCATTTAGAACCTCAAAACTAAATGAAAAGCAGACATTTAATACAATAAAACCAGCAACATCAGAGAGTAGGAATGAGCATAAGATGATGGCTGGTTTGTATATCTCCTGAGATATGAAGCAACTATGTAGTTTCTTGAATAACTACTGTTTTTCAGCAAATTTTACTCAGATATTAGATATCATTGGTGTACATTTTCTTCCTTCTCACATATCTCTATTTCAACTTATCAAACTCTTCATTTGTCATAATTGGTTTGCCAGATACATAAGCCATTGAAGCTTCCAAAAATCTTTGTTCATTAGGACTTAAATTGAATAGAGAAAGTTATAGGAATAGCAAATTCATTACTAAAAAATTTGAAGTGTTACCAAAAAGGTAGGCAACACAGAAAGCAATGGGCAAAAGTTGTAGGTTGAAAATTTACTATTTGGCATTACAACATTGTGCCCTCACACATGAGTTCTTCTTTGAGGTTTCAAAACTCCTCATTAGACATGATAGATTTTCCTTCATAATAAATTGCCTGTAATAAAGTGTTAGTTGAAAACATCAAATACTATATGAAATAGGGAACCAACCTACTTTTCATCAAATTTAAAAATGAAGAGAGATATTTTTAATTGCTGGAAACAGATGTCTAAGGACAGCTAAGAAGATGATAAGAATGAGAAACACAAATGTATGTACTCTCAATGATAAATAAACTAGCAAAAGAGAAACAAAGGACTGTCCATTATCACTTGAAGTGCTTGAAGAAATTCTTGTTCCATCTCCGCTAGAGACTTCTTCTGTTTCTGATCCAGGTTGTAATAGGGTAAGACATTACCATTAAAGAGAAACGAGTCCAGTTGTTTTTGGGTCTCATGAGTGGGGAGGCCAGTAGTTGTTAGTCCTTCACCATCGTTGGTGGAGAGGCCAGTTGATATTGGCCTCTCAAGACCTAGCAGCAGCTAGCCTCCCAACAAGGGCTAATAGATCTACTGGCCTTACGAGTTGTGGGGCCAGTGGCTGCTGGCTCCCCATTTTGGCATCACGGATGCCAACAAGCCTTTGCACCAAGCATCTCCCCGACAAAATTGCCGGTGAGAATGTTAAAAGAGATGAAAATTTAAAACAAAAAAAATGAAGAAGAAAAAGAAGAAGGAAGAAAGGAGAGTATCTGTAAATCAATGGGAGGGAAGTGAAAATTGCATGTGAATGGGAGCTAAGGTTTAGTAATTTTTTACTTTTGTCTTTTATTTTTTTTGTTTATATTTTATTTTGATAATTTATATTTAATTATAATAATTAATTTTTTTAATTTTAAAATTTTAAAATTTAAAATTTAATTATTCACTAGTTTGTTAAATATGACTCTAAATCATATCTAGTTGCTTAATATTTTTACATATTATATTTTAATATAATTTTAAAAAATTAGATTTTATGATGGCTATTGAATATTGACATGTAGTTTTAGATATGTAGATGCAATAATGTTAGTCAATAAAATAGTTTCTATTATAAGATTTTTGGTAGCTTATTAGATGTCAAAAAATATTTTGTAATCTTTTAAAGAAAAAGGCTTATAAAGATTTTAAAATAAAATGTTAGAAACTTATAATCTCTTTTTAAAAAAATAAAGAGTTCTTAACTTATTTTTAATATATTAACATGCTCGCTAAATTTTATTCATATTAATTATAAAATTATCATTACTAATACCTTATAAGCTCCAATATCTTATTATTCGAATACTTTGAGAACTTATTTTTAAAAAACGATCTAGCATTTTATAAGATTGAAAAATATCTTATAAGGTGCAAGAGCTCTAAAAATATTTTATAAGATGTAAGAGTTTATAAGACATTTTAAATAAGTTGAGCCAAACACTTTCTTAATGTCCCTTTAGCTAGTTAATAATTTTAGTATTTTTACTATTTTATTTTAGAATTAAAAATTAATTATTCTTGATTTAATTAATTTTTTATTCAAATGCGAATGGTAAACGAATTTTCAAACATCCATTTATAGCCCTACAAGAAGCTTATGTGTTGGATAAAAAAATTAAATGAATAAAAAAACACAAAGTTGTCTTATGGTCTAATGGATTTAAAAGTAAAATTTTTATTGATGTCATCGGTTCGATTCCCCCTTATTCCAAATTTGTTTAAATTTTATTTAAGAATTTGTGACAGATTTACAACTGCTCTGTACATGATCACTAATCGAATTGGAGAATTTAATAATCATTTTTGTGACCCAAGAAAAAATGATCACTAATTTATGACCACTTTTGTGATATAAGAAAAATTGATCACTAATTAATGATCATTTTTGTGACCCAAGAAAAATTAGTCACTAATTTAATGATTGAGTAGTGACTGCGATGTTTGGGGTCACTAATTTTGTCACAAGTCGGTCACTAATCTGTTACTATTATTTTTAAAAGTTTCAAATAAAATTAATCACAAATTAGTGACCGCAAGGAGCAATCACTGTTTGGTAGTCACTAAAACCTTATTTTTTAGTAGTGATAGTATGGTTTATACATTGTTGTTACTCACACATGGCTGAAACCACACCACAGTTGTCGTTGCTATAAACACTTTCTTACGGCACCAAAATTGTATGGGTGATGAGTTTTATCCAACATTAGACTCAACATTTCAAATAAACCCACTCAACACGATGTATGATATTACACTACATTGTGATTTTTATAAATTCTGAACTTTTACATTCACTATTTCATATGTAAGTAATCCCAAAAACTAACCGCACAACAAATCTACCATATTCATGTTAACACCCCTGAAATTCAATATTTTGAAAAATAAGGAGTTAGAAATTAGGATATTAGTTGATCGATTTTGGAGCTTGGAAATTAAATAAAAAATATTTAATTGCAAGAAAATAGAAATTTCTAGGGTCGAATTGCAATTTGTGAAAACCTAATTGACCAATATTCAGAAGTTTTGTGGGTCAAATTGAAATTATTTTTTATCAACTAGGTGAAATTGAGGCATCCATAAGCATAAGGATTGAAAGTGAAGATGCCCAACTCTAAAGGACTCAATTGGAGACTAGATAAAAATCCTAGGGTAATCTGCAATAAAAGAAAGACCATTTCTATAAATTTTAGAATTTTCATTTCAGCCCTCATTTTCCACTTCTTTCCTATTGAAAATCACCTTTCTTCTCTCTCTGATGATTGTCACCGGTGATAGCCCAAAACAAGAAACAAAATCAACCAACATTTTCCTCTCAACTTTAGGAACATGGTGATACCTAATGCAGGCTGAGACGACCGAAGGGCTACTGTGAAAATCTTGATCTGAAATGGCCAACAACAGAGCTCAATGGGAGCAACGTTTCAGCAATGTTTTGACATAGCCAATGAGTAGGCTTTGTAGACCTCAACTCTAGGAACACAGTCATGGTTTTAGTTTGCGAAATAGACCTTTGTCGGCGATAAAATTGAGCTTGAACCAGTACAGTGGCGTGAGGTGATACAGTAGCTTTTAGGCAAAAATTGGATGGTAATTCGACGGCATTTGGTGGAATTGATTGGGGGGTTTGCTTGATCTCATTGAAACATAGCTCTTAGTGGTGTTGGTGAAGTTCTCCGGCAACGACAGATAGTGGCGAGAGTGATTGCAGTGCAGAGGCAATTTTTTCACCTCATTGCAAGGCACACATGCACAAAGTCTAATTGTTGAGATTCTGCTTTGATAGTGAGATTTGGGTAATTGATAGAAAAAAAGACATGTATTTGCATGTATATGTATACATGTTCCAATCTTTACAATACCTTGTATAATCAAAGAAAATGCATAAATTGATTGAAAAACACAACCATGCGTAATAAAAGAATCATGCGTGCACATTAGATAAGCCTAAAGAACCCAAAATTGTATTATTTTATGTGAACCATGTATTAGTTAGCTAAATAGGTGATGAAAGCCCTAATTTCATGTAACCATGATCTAAACGACAAACTTGGATCATTATTGACCATTGGGTTTCTATATTTGATATCGGGTAACATATAAGGTCAACTATGTAATTCAGGGATCTGACTATATTATCTTTTACCAGCTAAACGAGCTTCGAAAATATTTTTGTAGTATCAGCGAGACTTGCACATTTTGTATTGATAATACTGAACTAAAACACTAAATTACCATATTATGCTAGTAACTATTGATTTTAGATTATTAATCGTAAATTGTGAGTATAGGGTTGAATGAGGTTTTGACAGTGAACCTATTTTTTGGTTAGGTGGTGAGCAGTTGGACCCTGCAGATTAGTAGGCATTGATTTACATTGCTAAGGTTACTAAGGTAAGGATCTAATCTCTTGGGTATTTATTTTGTATGCCTTGTGAGGGTCTGCCAATCGGGCACTTTTTTATATCTATTTATTATCGTGATAAACCCTTGTGAGGGTTCTTATTTCTGTACCAACTACAACTTGATTGTTGAAATTCATGAATTATTTGAGATCTCATTTGTTGTCTGTTACTTGTTTCACAAACCCTTATGAGGGTTAAACTTATTTCCACTATAAATCTGTATCTTATTTGTTGAAATCCATGAATCGTTTGAGATCTTGTTTGTTGCTTGTTTCATAAACCCTTATGAGAATTTGTTTTATTAAGATTTGCTTCTAGTATTATTCAATATAATCCATGGCCTTGTTGGCATACTTGAAATTATTCTATAATTCAGTTGTTTGGCCTCATAGGCATAGTTGATTATTGAATTTATTTATAGATACTTGTATGAATAATTTGTTGGGGCGGAGTGCCAAACCTAGTAGAATGCTTGGATTACTATTATAGATTTGTGCCATTGTATTGGTAATAAAAATAGTGTTATTAGCTGACTTGGTTTGCAATTTTGACTTTGGATAGTCAGGGGTTGACTGTGGCTTAAAGCTTGATCGGTGAGGATTATTCCTATCAATTCATGTGGTGTGATCTTATCTTTGAGAGAGGCTTGATTAGTGAAGATCGATTTTACCAATTCGTACCACAATGGTTTGGCAAGTTAGCTACTTGTCAAGGCGATATCAGAGGGCAGGCTAGTTTACGGTTGTATTGTTTATACAAAATCATGGTGATATAAGGGGATAGGCTATTTTATGATTGTATCGTTTACACATAGTCAAGGCAATATAAGGGGTAGGCTATTTTACGATCGTATTGTTTATACAGAATCAAAAGACACAAAGGGGAAGGCTATTACACAGTCATACATGTAAAATATGCTGGTACCACTAATTTTATAAAATGTGCTTGTCTAGATTGTTTTATAAAACTAATCAAAATCTTGAATTTTGAAACTTGAGTTTTTTGTGGAATAACTTGTCCAGTGGGTTTCTCAAAACTAATCATGTCTATGAGTTTTGAAATATTCTATGAAATGTATTAAATGTGAAATTACTCTTTGTTGGTATGGGACGGCATTGAGTCAGCTCTCAAAGTGTTGTACAAGAAATACTAGTTTCTGATTTTAGTTTGTAGAATTTGTAATCTCTTTCAAATTTCTAATATCCAGATATCATAACTTGTATTTTAGTTATTTGAATTCAGAATGAATGTTCTTACATTTGTATATTGTATTCCATTTCATTCTAATTCCTCCTATACATGCAAATGCGTGCCTCACTTAGTCATTCGAACTCACCTTCTTTCTATTGTTCTTTTCATTCTTTGGCCAAATTGAAGTGTAAAAGGCATCCAAAGCTTGGGCTACCTTTGGGCATAGTGTAAATATTGTTATCATGATATTTATAACAGTAAGAATGCGAGATGTTATGGTTATAATGTATTAAGGGCATAGATAAAGTTAGTGTCTTTTCTTTTACAAAGTATGACATGTTACAATTCCTGATGAATGATGATAATATATAAGTTAAATTACGGGCCCCTGAGAAATTGTGACTTGTTATGAGAACTTGGGTTCTACTTGTCATTTTTAGCATGACTAGCTTTGCATTTTAAGTTATGGATAAGTATGCGGAGTTTGAATTTTAGGATTCGATTGGAGCTTTCTACACAATTCGCTTGTTATGGAATTTTTTTTAAGTTGAAAATTTTGGAAATATGAAATTGGTTTTGAAAAATTCAATTGGAGGAGCACCTTGATAAGAAACAGACACCTTTCAGATGGGGCGCTACAAATCATATTTTTGGCAAGTGGAAAAAATTATAGCAGATGTCCAACTTGAGGGATTCAAAGGAGTTTCCACAGTCAACCAAGAAAGTTGGTTTTTCTATAAATTTATAACATAATCCAAATGGCCAAAACCATCCCCACAACATTGGGCCAACGAAAGATTAAAAATAAATCAATTTGCCAATCATGAGGGTAAAAGCAAATTAAAAAAAAAAATACATCAAAATTTTCAACCCATTAGGCTCTTTATGAGGGAGCAAAATACATTTTGCCAGCAAAAAAAGATTCGTTCCCAATCATCGTAAAATTGAATTCAATGAACGTTGTACTTCGATTTGAATGATTCTTTCGTGGATTCTGAATGGTTATTACTAATTCATAATTTGAAGTGCAATTCAAAGCCTTCCTAATGGAACAACAGTCATGGGTATCTTAATATAACAAACTTAAACAATAAAAATTTTTGTGATTTTTATTTCATTTAAATGCGGTCATAGAAAATATCGATAGTGGCTGAGATAAATGAGACAACCTAAAAATTAGAAAATTTGCAAATTAGAAATCGGGTCTATTGCTTCAAGTCGGCTGGAAGGCATTAAGCACGTAACCCGTGAGGGTCCATTAACCTAATCCTCCCTGAAAGAGGGATGGAGAAAATATATTTTTGTGTATATTATTTTTTGAATTTGTACAAAGAGTGGCACCTATATATATACAAG
>JACGDI010005478.1:579734-596606 GCA_014898725.1 Jacaranda copaia | reverse complement strand
TTTTTTTTTTTTTTGTTATTCCAATTGTATTTTTCGAAAAATTTCCAAATATGCCCTATTTTTTTTGTTATTCAAGGGTAATTTTGTCATTTACTCATTTAATTCCATACGTCAAACATGCATTAGAAATTATAGTACATTATAGTTATACCTATAAGACTAATTTTTTATATCAAATAGACTAATATATTATTTTATTTTATTTTATTTTCTTCTATTCAAATTTTTACTATTATTTTCATTTCAAATCAAATATCACGTTGGTCTTAATAGGTACGAAGCTCTCTGATTGGAACACGAGTAGGTTAAGTTCAGAATTGGATCGGGTAGAGGTGGTGGGTTTCAAGGATGCCAGATTAAGTTCTGGAAATTAATTTGTTAGCTTGATACAGTGATTATAGGTATGCTTGAAGGCTATTTTCTATATCATCCGGTGTGTCCATAAATTCCAAGTGATCATCATATTTATAGAGTATCATTAGAGCGGTTTTCAACGTAAGTGCCATGAAAGAGGGTTATGATAAGACCACATATCTACATTTGACGGCTACAATAGCAGGTTACACAATTATACGAAGTGATGTGGACCCCCGGAGTTTTTGGGTATTCATTCCTTTTCGAAGGGCTTCTTAGGCAATTTATGCTCAAACCATACCAAATATGGTTTCGAAAGTCTAGGCCCTATTTTGATGTGTTTTGAAAAATATTTTGAACCAAAATTTGAACAATGTATCAAGCACTCTTTTGTGTTGTTAGAAAATATAGAAAATAAATTGAGAATAAGTTGTTCATTCTTTTATATTTTGAATGTGATACCCCACTTAGGATGATCCTAAGCTCAGATATCAAACCAATTCAATCTTAATTCTAAATCCAAAATAAGCAATAGGCCCATAAAATTTTAAACTCGACTTATCAGAAGCAGCAGTAGTTTCAAACCTAATTGGCTCAACAAAACATTACATACATACCATGGTTCAATTCCTTGATATCTAACAAAAACATATACAAACCTCAAGGCATTAACATCGATCTTGACATATCACAATGTCTCTAAATTCAAATATAGCATTCTAATAAACCCATTTATATAGATGAGCACCTATTCTATTACAAAAGGCATTTTCTTCATCCCAAATCAAAACTTCATGTCCTTCACTTAATCCTGTTTGAAAAATAAGGGAGAATGGGGGTAAGTCTAAAGGATTTAGTGAGGGGTAACATAACATTAAGTAACAGGAGCCAGTCAAGGAAAGAATGTCTCAACAAATCATAATTCAATATCAATACATGTACAAGTACGATTCAAGCAAGAACAAGTTTAGCAAACAGGAACCACTCTTGCCTTTTTGCTACAAGAACATATCACAATCAATCAGGATACAAAAATGAACTAGTAAACCCATAAAACATATGCATTTCAATAGATCAAGACGAGACATGCATATCAATTTATCTCATACCAATCAATCAAGTACTTTTACCACGATACCCAGGAAAAAATCCCTAGCATAACATTGACACCCAAGTGGACTACAAGGCATGTCCTACATCCAAACATTTTGCTTATTTTGGTCCTTGGTCGTTCAATCTCCATACAAGTACAATCAACAATCAATATGCAAATGTCCAGGGGAAAATTTCTAGCACATCGTTGATACTCAAGTGGAAATCTCTAGTGCATCGCTAACTCTAGGTAAAACCAGTATGCTGACAAGGCAACAAATAATGATACAGAACGATAACTAGACAATATCAAGTACCGATCAGGAACAAGTATAGTGGGACATAACAATTAAGAGTTCTGGGTGCCAGAACAAACAAGAACAATCTCATAAAAAAGCATGATCAAGAAATAACCCCCACAGGGGTGTACATGTCAATTAACAAGTGCAAGCAAGATCACAAGCAATTACAATTCCAACAACAAAGAGCAAGTACGGTACACAAGCACATTGAACCCTCACATGGGTCATTCCACAAGAACAAATTAAATTAAGGCCAGAATGGCAGACCCTCACCTTCGTAGTCTCAGAAAAGGCAATCAAAGCTATACTCTATTGATTTGTGGGACCAACCTACTTCTTCGTCACCTAACCAAAAGAGTATAGTTACAGTCAAAATTCACATTTGACCTCAATAATCACTTTTATGCTTATCATTAATCCAAAATCACTAATTTCTGGCTTAATACAATAATGTTTATGGTTCTATCGATCCTAAATTGGCCAATTAAGCCTTTACAATAAATATAGTTACAAGGGTCGTACTAATTTCGATAATAAGGTACAATCGAGTCCTTAATTATATATTTATCCTCATAACATTATCCCAAATTAATAACAATAGTCCAATTCATCACAATTAACCCAATTTTAGTACTTAGGTCTCAAATCTATAAAATTCACAAAATTAGAGCTTTCATTCCTTTAATATTCTTATCTAATCCAAGTTAACATATAATATGATATTCAGGTCCACTAAACTATATACTAATCCTTTGCATGGGAGTATGTATGCATCAATCATATGTAAATTCCTCATTCTTGGCATATTATAAGGTTTATAATGAAATGGTGCAATATACATGCATGTATTCATAATCCCATACCTAACTTTAACCTAAGATTTGATTAAAAAAGCACTGGATTTACAAACTAAGAACACCAACACAATCGTCCCGATGAGGAGATAACATTATCTCTCTACCGCCATCATCCACTGTCGTCAAAGATAGTCACCAACACTACTATTAGGTGCCTTACAACCTCCTGAACCTAATGCTCCCATCCACTTTGAGTTTTGCTACCAAAATAAGCCTCAAATAACGCCCCAAAACCTCATCATCACTTATTGCTACTCCCTCGATTCTTCTAGTTTTCGCCACTGCCATTGCGTCAAACCTCCAAGTAATAGTTCCATAGTGGTCTTTAAGCTGAGGACTACTCAAACTTCCACCTAGAAATCACTGTCACTACTGCTACATCATCGCCTGTCACTTGCCGCTGCGGTCAGCTTCTAGGCTCAATTTTTTGATGGCTCGCCGGTGAATTGTGCGTGCATGTGGTATCAGTGTGATGTTGAGAAAGAGAGAAAGTTGTTAATTAGTTTAGCTTGTGGGTTAGGACGGTCACTAGTGGAAATCGCTGATGAGGTTCGCGAGTGTGTGCATGCAGGAAAAATGATGGGAAGATGGGATTTTTTTTTATAAAATTCAACTTTTCAAAATTAGAGATTGACCCACAAAAGTTCAATCCGTCCTTCAATTAGATCCTCCAAAAAGTTGCAACACTCTAATCCTGCCCCTAAATTATGTTAGTGCATGATATTGACCCCTTTGTTCAAGAGATATTCCATGCAAACCCCAAGACTTTTAAAAGTTGCTCAATCAAGTTTCTTTAAATTGTAGTTTGGCCCCTAAAACTTTTAAAATGCATAAATAATTAAAATTCATGAAAATAAATTTAATGGCAATTAAATTTCACCAATTATAAAGGGATTGTTTGTTTACAAACTCCTAATATATTTTTCAACGTCCAAAATTTAAACAAACAAACAATACACATTCCCCAATCCCACTCCCAAAATACAAAATTTATCTCCAAAAAATCCCTATTATTCACACTCCCAACACATTCCCCAAAGTTTCAATCAATTGTCTCATCATTACAAATATATACATACACTTCCACTCATATAATCTATATATAAGCATAGGACAGTGAATGGATATTCAAAAATTCATTTATTGTTCGCATTCGTACTCATTTATACAAAATTTATTCACATCCGTTTAAAGTGGATATTATTCATATCCAATTAGTAGATATCTGATTATAAATGCATATTCGATCTGTTTAATATCCGATTTGAATGCATATTTATTAAATAATATATTTTTATATTTTTTTAATAAAAATCTCATAATTCATATATGTATATATATAAATTATAATTGAAGAATTAGGAAGAAAAAAGAATAAGTTTAAAAAATTAAATGAAGAATAAAGTCAATCAACGCAATTATTGCTGGTTGACTTTATAATTAACATATTTAAATGCCATTATTATTATGAATAAGTACTAATAATAAATTATAAAGTCAATTATTAATTAGAAATTACACTATTTGTTTGATTGCTTTCTTTTTAATGAAATTATATAGTTTCTTCTATTAATTAAAATATAATTTTGTTATAAGTTCATAGATTTACATATTTGGATATTTGTAAGTAGATATTTAAATAATTATTATCGAATATGGATATAAAAAAATAATTCTAATACCGATAAGTTTAATAAAATATAAATAACTCTAAGTAATTATAATCGAATACGGATATATCCGAATTTGATCAATATTCTATGGATACGAATTCGGACATTATTTTTTAATATCTGTCAAATTCGTATTTGTATCTGAATATTAGAAAAGTTAAACGGACACAATTATGAAAATAGTGTATCTAATCCGTTTAATACGCCCATATACACATAAATAATTTTAAAATACTTATTTCACCCTACAAACCCAATAAAAAAGTTATTAATGTGGCATCTTGTCCCCCTCAAAACACAAACAAACAAACTATTTTTTCCCAATTCATTTTCTACCTACCTCCCAAAATACAAACAAACAATTATCACATTCCTCAACTCCATCTTCCCAAAATCCATTCTCTCAAAAATTTTTGGGAGAATGTATCTATTCACATCCAAACAAAATCAAAATTTCTGGGGGTGTTACTTTGAAGGAAACAAACTTTAATGTAAATGTCAAGTCAATTGATTTTTTGTTGGATTTGTAGAATAAAAGTAATTTTTTATGTAATATATATATATATATATATTTGTGTATATTTATAATTGGATGATGTGTGTGTATATATATGTGAATAAGGATTGATATATGATTGTATAAAATAAAGTGTAATTAATTTAGTTGGTAATTTATTTTAAAATTTATATTTTTATAAGTTTAATATTAGTAAATGATGTATTATTTGGAAAACATATTTAGTAATAAATATTAATTATTTACGAAATCATAGTTATATCTTAAATATAAAAAATTGACTTACATCATAATTGTTAATATCCACTTATAAACAAAAATTAATTATCGTTCATTAATTATAAACTAATTAATTACTGTTCATTAAATAAAATATAATTAGTTAACTATTTATTATTTTTGATTTATGTACAAATAAACTTAGTTATTGTTTTAAATAAAATAATTTATTTAATAATTTATATATATATATATATAATACTTAATAACAATTCATCAATTAAATAAATAATTTTATATTAGATGAAATTAAGTCATCTTAAATTATTTATTAAACAAATAAATGTAATATTTAATTATATGTGAAATATGAAATATAATTAATATATAAATAACAAGTTGATTAAATAATTAAATAAATTAATTTAATATATTATTTAATTACTTCAACTCATTATTTGATTAATATATTATTTAGTAACAATCAAATAATTTTTACTTAAATTTAATTAACTTTCTCTACAATTACTTTAATTATATTAATATCAATTTATTAAACACAATAAATTATTAACTAAATATTATACTATTGATGAGGTTAAAAGTCATTTATAGTGAATCGGTTGGTGTTTAGGCTAACTTGACCAGAGGGATCGAATGATCCAATAGCAATATTCTTCGAGGTTCGAGATCTACAACAAATAGCAAATGTCAAACTAGTTGAGGTACCCCAGGTGAAGGCATTCCAATGCTCAAATTAGTTATGGTCGAAATAAGGGAATTAAATAGAAGAATAAGAACGTAAAGTATATTTTATATTACTTGGAGTGTGATCGACAGTGAGGTATTTATAGCATTTTCCTAGTGTATAATATGTCTAAAATGCCCCTATCAGGTGTAGAGGGCTCTTGTCCTTCCTTGGGGGTTATTGGTCATTGCCAATCATAGTACTATCTCAGATGGTATCATTTTCTAATTTTTAAGGTGAACAGTACTTTGGATAGGTGCCTCCTTGCCAAAGTTGATGATAGGGTTGGTGGTAGAGACTGTATCGGGCAGCATACGCCATTAATGCAGAGGCATGCTGCTTGTTAGAATATTAAATGCGGCAAGGATATAAGTTAGCATTGGAGTGAGTTCTCTAGTCGACAATGGTCGAACAAATAGGACGGTCGACCAGAGAGATGATTGAACGGACTAAGTAGCTTGAAACTTTCCATTGGATATAGTCGAGAACAATCTATTCGACTAGATGATTGTGGTCGAGTGATTCGGCTCAACTGGGTCCAGAAATGACATTGGGCTATGCATGTTAAATGGGCTTAGGGGTTTTCTCTGAGGTCGATAACTTGTTAGACTTGGTCTATTGGGCTATCCCATATCATGAATCTCCCTACTCGCAATCTTGATTAAGCTTGTCGATTAGCAGGGGTAGGAAGTAGATAACTTAATGATGGTTATGGCGGTTACGACAATTTTATGGTGGTTATGCTCATTCGACTAGGGTTCTGACTTCTCGACTAGGGTTTTTGAATACTCAACCAAGGTTTTTGATAGTTTTTGCGCATTTAATGTGTCAGTTACATCACAAAATATGAAGTGCCAAGGGGCAGCAGTGCAATTATTACTACTGCTTGGGTTTTTGTGTCCAAATGTCTATAAATATAGGGGGTAGAGATACCCATTTTACACTTTTGCTAAAATATTTTTTGGTCAAGTTCTTGCTTTCCAAGCTCTCTAAATCTTTTTGCACTTCGAGTTTTCAAGCTATCTGCTGTAAGTTCTTCTACTCGTTTGTGCTTTTCTTCTTTTTTCTTTGTGAAAATATCTAGTGCTTCAAATAGTGAGAACCATAGGTCTGAGGGTATGCCACTCCAAGGGGAAACCGGGGTTGAAAATGTATCTAAAAGCACACGTGAGAGTAATTCTGATGGTTTATCTAGCAATAGCTTGACCTCGAACAGCTCAAGCATAGAGGGGGCTGCCTCTATGGGTGGGGCTGGCCCTAGTGAAGCCCCTACAATGCGGGGTTAATTATTTACACTTGACCATTATAGTGAAATAATTTCCAAAATATCCCTAGCTGGCCTAGTGTGAATTAGGGAGATGTTCCACATTTTGGATGAGTATGAGCTTTTGGTACCTCAGGCTCGGGATACGATACATTGATATCCTAGAGGATGCATAACGGTGTTTGAGAAGAGTTTGAGAATGCATTGACCTCCTAGAGGATGCATAACGGTGTTCGAGGATGGTTTATTTTAGCCCAAGCCATAGTCGACCTCCTGGTGGGTCTCGAGGTCTATGTAACCCAATTTTTTCCCAACTATTTTGCCACTATTTATAGCTTTGCTGTGCTGATGCACATGTTTGACCAACTAGCCTCTTTTGCCAACTTTTCAACCTGGTTTCATTTACCAATGTCTTGGAAGTTGGGTAGCACAGAAGAGTTCCACTTCTATTATTTGACAGCACACTCACGTCGAAAGTTCTTAGTAGCCCCTTCTTCTTCATATGGCTAGGAGTGGAAAAAATAATTTTTTATGTTCGGGGGCCTAAGGGTTTTAACATTTCGAGGGGATGGTGGAAGGGGCATATAGAAATGCTAGGGAACCAGATACCTGGTTAGCCTAACACCTTTATTCAAGACCTCATTGCATTTAGGCATATGGAGGCTTTGATTTTGATCAAAGAGAGTTGTCTGGTGTTGGCTAGCCTATTGTCGATCAAGCTTAACCTGCCCGCGGGCGTTCAACTAGGTAGAGATCTTCATCGATTATGTTAACTATAAATTTTATTCTTTCTGCTCGATTCTGACGCCTTTTATTTTGTCTTTGTTGGTATACTGAGAAGAGTTAATGGTCTACAATTGAGCAGAAGCTACAGCAAGAGCTTAAAGAATTGAAGAGCGTCTTTGAGCGGCTACTCAATGAAAGACAACTGCAGTGGAACCTATGCCCTTGACCTGATCGACCATTGCCCCCAAAATACCTCAAACTGATTGGGTGTTCCAACCACAACCAACTCAACTAGAGGAGCACATACAAAGTAGCCTTGCAGGTCGAGGTAAAAAATTGATGACCGAACAAGAAAGTTTAGAGCATAAGAGGACAGCAGGCGATAAGGAAAAGCAACAAGTGGTGACAAGTTATAACTTGTCTGGCAAATATGGCGATAGAGAACTATTTCAACTGCCCATACTAGAATCGCTCTGCTTTGGGCCTAACTTTACAATGGAGGTGACTGATTCAACCTCCATGATATAATCAAGGATGGCGAGCCCTGACGCCCTTAAGTGGATGGTCATTGGGCTCTTCACCAAGGACCAACGGAGACTAATGTAGCTGAGTCAGGTTGGAGTGCTCAGAGCTCTGGCCTACCACTACAATCTAGTAAGTGTGAGGTCGACTGTTTCTCATTGAATTTTATTTCAGAGAATTACATTATTTACTGATATTCTTTTGTTTTAGGTGGCCAGTTGGGGTACAACTTTTACCATCGGGTAGAGTTGGCTCTGGCTAATTAAGAAGAGCTACAAGAGAAAGGAGATGCAGAGACCCTCAAGGTTTATCTCGAGTTTTCTCAACTTTAGGTTGACCAACTAACGAAAGAAGTAGCGAACCTCAAAGAGCAGTTGAGTTCTAAAGATCAATAGCTCATGCGAGCAGTTAAAGAGAGGAATAAGATGGACTCCATACTGAAAAAGGCTTATTTAGACCTACAAGTGAACAACTTCTCAGGTTGAGTGGTTGGTTGTGCAGATGCCCTCAAGGAGGCATGAAAGGCCTTCACTCGACAGCTCCTCACAATGCAACGGGAAGTGGTGGAATAGTTCATATTAAGCTCAGCTTTTTAGGATACAAGCTTAATTATGTTGATCAACAATGCTCGCGACGCATTCCATAAGGTTGCCAAGCAGCTTGAGTACTTGGGCTATGCTTTTTGGCCCAATGACAAGACCAAATAAACTTTGTTCTTAATGATAATTTGTAGCCTTACTCCAAATTTGAGGAGGGTGGGGTCAATGAGATCAGGGAGAAAGACACAGCGATAAATGCCCCAATTGAGCTAATAACTGAGGCCTAAAAGAAATAGGCTGAGGTCGAGGCCAGGCTGAACAAGTTGGTGAGTCCAACTGAGAGAGGAGTAGGTTGACGTCATTTAGTACATGCTGTGTTCAACTAACTTCACGAGCAACATCACGAGGCCTTCTCGACCACCTCAAGTAATTCAATCGCTCGCATCTGCATTGTCGGAGCCTAATTAAGAATGGTCAGAGGGTGACCAAGCAGGGTCAAGCTAGAGTTGATGCCCTATTCCTGTGCTATTTATTTGATGTTATTTCTTTATTTTTGCTTCTTTTTTTTTTTGTAATAGAAATTTGATTGTAATGAATCTTTTATTCAATGAAAGATTTTATTTACATCTTTGTTGTCAAATAACGTAGATTTCACATATTTCTTGTCGAATGAAACTTTACTATCATAAATTGCATGAGTGAATAGTTGAAAACCAATGTTGGTTATCCATAAAATCTAACGCAACCTTCAACAACTTTGTCATCGATTTTTGATTGGTGTTGAGAGTATGCTTGGTTTTGCCAAAGCACGCTCGTCTTTACAGCTAATTTTCATTATTTTATGGTCGACCTACTAATCAACTATTTGGTCAATTATATAGTTTAGGCTAAAAGGCTGTTAAGTTTATAACATGTTAATGTTTGGGGTCGACTGCATGATCAATTTAGAACTTTGGTTTTGCATCAACTGTAAGGTTGACTCAAAATTTAACTGGGTAGCATGCGGCTGCTTCTTTGTCAACCATAGGGTCGACGCGAGACTTTTGTGTGGTAGCGTGAAACTACTTTTTGGTTGACTACTCGATCGACTGGAAACTCGAGTGGCAATGAGAGGCTGCTTATTCATCAACTACAGGGTAGGCTTGGAACTTTAGTGGCAGCATAAAGCTACTTGTTTGTTGACTACAGGGTCGACTTGATACTTTAGTGGCAATATGAAGTTACTTTTTCATCAACTACGGGGTCGACTTGGTACTTGAGTGGCAGCATGAAGCTGTTTATTTATCGACTATGGGTTTGACTCAGTACTTGCAATGGTGGTAGATAGATGGGACTGTGACAATATAAACAAATGGTAGCAATATTGTTGAAACTTTATCCATATCTTAAGATACGAGAATGTTTATAATACAATTTTAGATGTAGAATTTCCTCAAATTGATGGCGTTCCACTGGTGAGGAAGCTTATCCCTATTCATATTTGTAAGTCTATAGGCGTTATGTTTTGATATCTTCACAACAATGTAGGGTCTCTCCCATTTTAGGTCAAGTTTGCTGACATTTTAGATACTTCCACCTTTTGAGAATGAGGTCTTCGACCTTAAAATGGAGCAGCTTGACCCCTCTGTTATAGTTCTCCACTATCTTAGACCTGTAGCGCTACATAGTATTGTAAGCTTCTTGTCTGCGCTCGTCGATAGTCTCAAGGTTGAGCTTTCTTTCTAATATGTTTTTGAGTAAGTGGAAGTGAATAACTCAAGCTATGTGTTGAATGAGTTCTGAGGAGATGACTACCTCGAACCCATAGACTAGACTGTAAGGGCTATGACCTGTATCTATTTGGGGAGTTGTTCTATATGCCTACAACACTTTTGGGAGGTCGTCCACCTAGCTCAAGCCAATATCCTATATCCTGGCCTTTAAATGGTCAAGGATTATTCTATTTGTCACCTCTGTCTGGCCATTTAATTGAGGATTGCCTATTGAAGTAACGTGCTGGCTAATTCCCAAGGCTTCGCACAAACTTCTGGTACTTTTACTCTGGAATTGAGTCCCATTATCTAAAATAAAGATCTTAGGTAAGCCAAAATGACTGATGATGTTTTTTCAGATGAAACTCTTGATGGCTGCATCTATTATCTTCAGAACAACCTCGGCTTTGACCCACTTGGTAAAATATTTGACCGCCATAATTATGAATTTTTGCTAAATTGTTAACTTTGGTAGTGAGCCCAGAATATCGATCCCCCACTGGTTGAATGGCCAAGAAATTTGAACATTGACCGTGGGCACGACAGATTAGTGTAGTAGGTTTAAATGAACTTGGCAGGATGTACATCTTCTAGCAAAATCCATAGAGTCTTGCAATAAAGTTGGCCAAAAGTATCCATATCTCATTATTTTATGTGCAAGGGACTTTCTCCCAGAATGATTCCCACATATGCCTGCGTGGATATCTTGCAATACTTCATAAGCTTAGTCAGGATCCAAGCATCTCAGGGATGGTCCAAAGATCGACCTTTTATACAATTGGCCATGCTCATCAAGCATAAACTCAGCAGCTTTTACTCAAAAGCGTCGAGCCTCATTTTTGTCTTCGGGGACTATTCCATGACTCAAGTAGAGTTTGATTGGATCCTGCCATGAAGGGACTGTTTCCTTAATGCTCACAACCAGGTTCTCCTTGAGTGGGTCGATTGACGGCCTATCAGTAACCAGAAACATAATTGTCCTATCTTTTGTGCCTCTTGTTGAGTTAGCAAATTTGGACAGGGCATCTGCAAGCTCATTCTCAGATCGGGATACCTGACTAAAGGTGAACTTTTTGAATGATTGCTGTAATTTTCTAACCTCGGCTACGTACTAGCTTATCTTGAATCCTTTGCCTCAAAGTTTTCCTCAACCTGTTCTGCTACTAGTTGTGAGTCTATGATCATTGCCAGCTCAACACCCCAATTGAGTACCATCCCCATTCCAACAAGGAGGGCTTTATATTCTGCCTTATTATTAGTGACTGTATAGTCAAGTTTTATTGCAAAATCATATTCCTCTGCTGCTAGAGAATGGAGAGCCACTCCTACGCCCCCTCCAAATGTGGTCAAAGATCCATTAACGTGTAAAGTCCAAAAGAGAGGGGCTTTGCTGATTTTTTCAGGCAAGTCGACTTGTTTGGTGATAAAGTCTGCTAAAGCCTTTGCTTTAATAGCTATCCTCGGCTAAAAGATAATGTCAAATTCTCCCAATTTGATGGCCCATTTAGTCAACCTTCCAGAGGTGTTTGGCTTTGACAACATTTACGTCAATAGCACTACCACGGCATAAGACTGAAAGTATGTACACAGCTTCTGAGCCGTGGTGATTAGTGCCAAGGAAAATTTCTTGATCTCTAAATGGTTGTGCTTTGGTCTTTGGAGTGACTTACTGTAGTAGTAAACTGATCGATGACTTCCATCTCTGGTAAGGACCAAAATCAAGCTGATCAAAGATAGCAAAGTATATTTGAAGTACCTCTCATAATTTAAGTTTTGCAAGCATAGGAGGCAAGGATAAGTACTACTTCAACTTGACCAGCGCTTGATCACATTGTTCATTCTACTGAAAACCCAACTTCTTGGCTTTGTTGAGAATTTTGAAAAAGGGAAAGCTTTTATCTACCAATCTTGTGATGAATCTACCCAAGGCAATAATCCTTCTTACCAACTGCTATATATCTCTGACTGTTCAAGAGGGCGTAATGTTGAGAACAGTTTGAATCTTCTACGGATTGGCCTCAATACCTCACTGATTGACTATGTAACCCAAGAATTTACCTCCTCGAACCCCGAACATACACTTGTTTAGATTCAACTTTAGACCAAATGCTCTTAAAATTATAAAAGTGTGATTGAGGTCGATCAAATGGTCCTGGGCCCTTTCTGTCTTTACAATCATGTCGTCGATATACACCTCCATTGACTTGCCAATTTTATTTTTAAACATAAATTTGACCAGTCTTTGGTAAGTTGCTCCAACATTTTTTAGTCCAAAAGGCATGACTAAAAAATAATAGACCCCATTGGGAACACCAAAAGAAGTTTTATCCCTATCCTTGGGAGCCATGAATATTTGATGGTAACTTTGAAATGCATCTGTCATGCTCAATAACTCGCAACCAGCAGTAGAAGTTACTAATAAATCTATTCGAGCCAGGGGACAAAGATCTTTTGGGCATACTTTATTCAAATCTGTAAAATCGTTACACATATGCTATTGTCCCTTATTCTTTGAGACGAGTATAACATTACAAAGTTAAGAAGGATATTAAATTTTTACAATGTAACCTGCATCTAGAAGCTTGCTGACTTTCTTCTTGATGATCTGGGTCCTCTCAACGTTAAATGTCCTTGTCTTATGTCTGATCGCTTTGTATGAGGGGTCAACATTGAGACGGTGCACGATCATGTTAGGGTGGATTTCTTAGAGTTCGGATGCCTTCCATGAAAAAACGTCAATGTTTCTTCTCATGAAATCGACCATAAGGTACTCCAGATGATGGTTCATATCTGTCTCGATATGAGTTATCTTGTCAGGGTTTCCTTGTTCCAATTTGATAGTTTTAAATTTCCCGATGTTTCGTTACAGAGGCATCTCCCAATATCTTCAATTGTGGTCAAGTCTTCTGCTCGTTTAACTCGACCAAAATATTGTAGCACCTCCAAGCCTCCTTGATATTACACAATAGTTTTTCTATATTCGTTGGGGGTTAGGAATTTGATCTTCATGTGGTAGGTCAACGTAATGACATGAAAATCATTTAGGGTTGGTCAACTAATTATAACATTTTAAGCAAATAGGGTATCAACCATCGGATAGTTTACCATCAAAGTCCTTCTTTAGGGTGCCTCCCCAAATGACGTTGATAGGTTGATGGATCCTTCTAGCATGATTTCGGACCCCCCAAACCCGACTAGAAGGGTATGCATAGGTTCAAACTTTAGTTGCCCAATGTTCATTCTTTTGAGGGTGGAGAGAAAAATGATGTTAGCTGAGCTGCTATTATCAACTAGCACCTTCTGCACTTCAAAGTTGGCAATCTCAATAAAAACTACCATGGGACAATCAATCTTGTGGTTGATATTCTTTCCCTCAATGTGGGCTAAGTTGCTATCAGTGAAAGAAATGGGCTCTATGCTCATTGATAAGTGGAATGTTATTTCGACGAGCGAGGCTTTAGTTAAATCCAGCCTCATCTAGGTTTACCTTTTGGCTAATTTTGAGTCCCCCCACTGGTACCTCCCATAATCATATCAATCACTCATTGAATGGACATCCGATCTTCATGGGCAAGTTTCTTACCTTTGTCCTCTCTCCTCGGGCTAACCGACTGTTCTTTATGGGGAGTCAGGTTAGTTTTGTCCCCTTTGAGCTGTGTATCCATGGCTACATACTTTTTGAGATGGCCCTGTCTGATGAGCCTCTCAATTTCATTTTGGAGGTTGAAGCATTCGTTAGGAGTCATACCTCTTTTGTTCATAAAAGTGAATAATACTTCTTTGATTTTTTTATCGCTTCAATCTCCATTAGTTTTCACGATTTCTTGAGAATATTGTTATGTTGGATAGCATACAAGACCTCTCTCCTTGGGATATTCAATTGGGTGTAGTCGTGGAAGTGCTTTATTGGAAATCGACCTCTCTCTCTGTGTTTCTGGTTGTCTCTCTCTTTTTTCTTCTTATTGACCTCAGAGGATCCAAACTTAAGCTTGTTTATCTCCTCTTAGGTCATATACCTTTTCGCCAGGTCGAGCAGTTCCTCCATCGACCTCAGGCGCTCACACACTAGTGCATTGGCACATTCTTTATGTCTGAGTCTTATGAACATCACATCAATCAGGAACTCAATCCTGGGGTTATCTATTTTCAAAACCTCTGTGTTGAACCTCATGAAGAAGTCATGAAGGGCTTCCCCCTTGTTCTACTTGACAATATAGAGGTGAGTGTGAGAGAGTTTTGCCTTTCTCTAGTTGGTGAACTAGTACAAAATTTTATCATAAAACTAATTATAGGAGTTTATTGACAAGGGCTCTAGTTTTACAAGCCGATCAAGCACAATGCCTAAAAAGTTGACATCAACATCTTGGTATGGATATACTCGTTGTGCTCGTGCAGCTGCATCATATGCTTGAACTGCATCAAATGCTCATTGTGGTCTGTTGAGTTGTCGTATCTTGGCAGTTCAATTGGGACTTTGGCATTGACAATGATGCGCTTGTTGACAATCTCTTAGATGAAATGGGAGCCTCTCTCTCGACGAGACCTCTAGGGGCCCTCTGGTTTGGGCACCTTGTCAATGTTTCTCCTCGAGATCTCATCGAGATACCTGTTCAGTTGTTGTACTTGGTGGGAGACTTTTTCCCACTTATCTCGATCAGCTTGGGTAGTATTTTGATTAAAATATGGTCTCGCGTGCTTAGTCCTATCGCATTGTGAGGCTCGAATAAGTCGGGCCACATGATCTAAAAATTTCTCCACCTCTTCGTACTGATCACGTTTGGAGTGTTCGATCCTATTACACTGCGGGGTTTAATTAGGTCGAAGTAGTGGTCCACAGAGTCAACAATTTCCTCCCTTAACTCTGGTCGTCCCCTCTCTCCTTAGGGGCGTCTAGGGCTGACTTCATGTCTAGCTAGTGGCTGCCTGGATTCCTAGCGACCACGACTATCCTAGAGGGATCTTTCTTCTGGTGGAGGTAGTTGTGGAGTGGTACTACTAATAGGGGTTGGCACAATGATGTGCCTATTTAATGTAGCGAAAAATTGACTAGAGATTTGGACGGATGTTTGTTCACTTATCAATTGCATTAGTTGAGGTATAGTCAATGTTACAACTTGCTCTTGGGGGGCATTAGGGCCTGGAGCATGTAAACCTTGTTGGGGCGAAGGGGGAGGTGGAGATGCGAACCTCCTATTGTCCTCCCTCTCGGATGCGGCTCTTCTTGTGTTCATCATTTTTCAGCTGCAATCTCAAGGGTTCCCACAAATGGTATCAAAATGATGAGGTTAAAAGTTGTTTATAGTGAATCGGGTGGTGTTTGGGCTAACTCAACCAGAGGAGTCGAATTATCCAATTGCAATATTCTTCAAGGTTTAAGATCTACAATAAATAGCAAACGTCAAACTAGCCGAGGTACCCCCAATGAAGTCATTCCGACACTCAAGTTAGTTTTGGTCAAAATAAAGGAATCAATTAGAAGTGTAAGAACGTATATTATATTTGGCATTACTTAGAGTGTGACTAGTAATGAGGTATTTATAGCCTTATCTTGGTGTGTACTATGTTTAAGATACCCCTATTAGATGTAGAGAACTCTTATCCTTGCTTGGAGGTTATTGGTCATTGCTAATTCCAGTACTATTTCAGGTGGCATCATCTCATAATTTTCAGGGTGAACAGTACTCTGGGTAGGTGCCTCCCTGCTAAAATTGGTGGCAAAGACTGTACTGGGCAGCATGCTCTATTAATGCAGACGTATGCTACTTGTCAGAATATTAAATGCAGCAAAGATATGAGTTAATGCCGGAGTGAGCACTCTAGTCGACAGTGGTTGAACAAATAAGGCGGTCGACCAGAGAGATGATTGAACGGACCAAGTGGCTTGAAGCTTCCCATTGGATGCGATCGAGAATAATCCATTCGACCAGACGACTGTGGTTGAATGATCTGGCCCAACTGGGTCCAGAAATGACGTTGGGTTGTGTATGTTAAATAGGTCTAGGAGCTTTCTTTGAGGTTAATAACTTGTTAGGTTGAGTCTGTTGAGCTATCCCATATCAACTATAATTAAATTTTTTATTATAATTTTAAATAAATGTGAAGATTAATATTTAATGAAGATTAACTTATTTATTATATCAAATTAAAACATCTTAAGTTATTTATTAAATGAATTAATGTAATATTTAATTAATTTAATGCATTGTTTAGTAAATAAATTATTTAGTAATAATATAAATAATATTTAATTAAAATTAATTAATTTTTCAACAATTAGCTTAATTAAATTTGTAAACATGAGTTTTAGA
>JACGDI010005478.1:555197-579576 GCA_014898725.1 Jacaranda copaia | reverse complement strand
CCCCCCCCCCCCCACGCCCAAATTGAATCTATCTGTTTGAAATATATAATTCTTAATTTTTTTGGAGCATTTCATAATAAATCAAACACCCATGTTTAAAAATCAATCTTAACTGTTACTAAAAAAATATATTTTTTAAATATTAGACCAACTCAAAATACTAAATCAAACTTTGATCAAACTTAAAGAACATCTTCGTGGCTAATTAGCAACCCTAAAGTTGATCGCCCTCTTTATACTCAATCAAATCCTATGTAAAAAAGATAATAAAATGGTATAATCGATAAATTACCAAGTAAATGGGTTTTTGGTCTTTATATAATTAGAGAAAATTCCATACATAATATAACAAAAAAAGAATGTAAAAAAATTATATTTTTCTTTTCAGTAAAATAGAATAACCAACTTTCAATTTAAAAAGACGTATATTTATGATTTGATAACTTTTCAAGTCAATTCAAGCTAATGATCAAAAAATTATATCAGGTACGATATTCTCACAAACATACTTTTACAACGTTTTCGGACTCAGCAAAATATATACTGGCAGCCATGTTCTTCTTTCTATTTCAGAAATTGGAACAAATCAATTTCCAATAGTAAATTAATATACATATATATATATATGTATATAAATATATGAGATTATGCTTTCCTTTGGGGAATGGAGAGATGGGAATTTTGAAGGGATATTTTTTTTTTTTTGAGGAAAAAATATATATACATATATATTGAAGGGGTATTTTGGTACATCGGATTGGTATTTTGGGTCAAAACATTAAAATATGTTTGGTTTAACTTTTTCAGTTGAAAAATGTCCCAGCGAACAATGTTTTCGAAGCAGGTAAAACCAAATAAGGCCTTATACATTCTCTTTTGAAGACTAGCAGTGTCCAAAGAGCATCATGAAATTTGAAGTCTTGAAAGGTTATTAGCGTGAAATCTGGACTTGTCAAGATATGTCAAGATATTGTAGCTATTGAGCTCTTCCTCCTATAAGATATGGATGGAGCTATTGAGCTATCCGAGCCCAATTATTTTAACATGAAATGGAGTAAGGACTCTACCGATTAACAATTGAAAGCCAAGAGAGTCGGTTTGCAAGAAAGAAGTTATTTTTTGTATTTCATTTTTGTTTATTTATTTATTTTCAATGAAAAATAAATTTAATTAAGTTAAATATATTTATTTATTAATATTATTAACTATGTAATTTAAAATTATATTATCTAAAATAAAAAATTAAAATTTCCTTGTCTTAAATTTTTTACTTATTAACTAAATTTAGTTAAATTATATCAAATGTCTATTTAATATTATTGATTAAAACGATAGCTTTAGATTTTTCTATTTTTTTAATTTTATATCTTAATTAATAAATAAATCCGTTGAATTTATTCATATTATTTTGGACATTTATTATTTAACAATATAGAGTATATGACTCAACATTTAAAATTATATTATTTAAAACAATAGATTTTTATTCTAACTTTTTCTTTGGGAATATATTCACCAAAAATCAGATTTATTAAGAATTTAAAAATGTAAAATATGGACTTGTGAAATTAACAATAATTTATTGTTAAAAATATGTATTATTTAAATTGAAGATACCTTATATGAATGGAGTATATTCTTACCTAACTGTAGACATCCTCTGTAAAGAAAACTAAAGTTAGATAACATGATATATGCTTGTCATTGTTTTTATTTCTGTGCTTTGTTTTTAAAATGTCGGAAGTAATTCGAAAAGAATATTTAGCTGCCAAACCATGCTGCTTTGAGTCTATGAGTTGTAAAACAGTTATTTGAACTCGCTGGGCTCAAGCATCAGTACCCGCATAAAGTTTGGAAAGAAATAGCCTATTAGAAAAAGATACCCCGAGAATAATGAATGATAATGTAAAAACTATTATTAATTATATATTAAAAAATAAAAAATATTTTATTATAGTAAACTTAAAGTATTAATTATTATTATTAATATTATTGAAATAAATTAGCATCTGTAAAAACTTATTAACATACAGAATTAGTAGTTGTTTACATGTGGCATTATATGAATTGATAATAAATTTATGGTGTGCACACAAACATATACATATATATATATAAGACTATTTCGAATTATTGAATGATAATATAATGATATCATAAAATAAGATATTGATGTCAAATAATTTAATAATTCATAACTTAATTAGTCACATATCTAATTATACAACATGATTCTGAATCATGCTAAAAAACCTAGGCAATTATGCAATGCCTTTGAGCAAAATTCTGATGATAAAAATGAATTCATCACTTACTTTCAAATATAATAATTTTACAATTAAAAATTAATGACATAAGAAATGGTCGTAAGTCAAGCATGCTTCGTTAGTTATAGATAGTCAAAGATAGAAGCAAGTACAATGGCTCATGAACACCTTTATTCATAATAATGGATAGTTTTCTCTTTGCTGCAAGCAACTATGTATATGTATGTATGTATGTATGTATCCCCCGCTTCTTTAAGTACTTAGTCTAAGAATTTATTTTTCCTTTTAATGGCCCCACAACATTGAATTGATCCATATGACGATCTCCAAGGAAACAAGTCATAAGTAACTTATAGGAATGGAGGACATTGACTTGAAAATAACTGGTTCAAGGAAATTGAATACTACTTTGGAGTTGGAGCAGTAACAACAACATCGGTGGTTGAGCAATTCCGGGTGGTGCCGTCCTGATTTTTTCACTTCTACTTCATCTCTTATTCAATTTATTTATTGTATTTATATCACGTGTATATAATTTTTTATTAATTATTTTTATTAAAAAATATTTAATACACATACCATATATTTATGAAATGAAATAAAAAATAAAATATAGGAATTAAGCTGTTTTTTTTTTTTTTCCCCTCCACAAGGGGGAGGCATAAATTGGAACAAACTATCTTCGTATGGTTCTTGAAACTGACGAGCCTCGCATTTATGCGCAATGAAAATCATCATACATAACACCAAAACAAAAGCCGATCTAGAAGCCATTTTTAGTGTAAGGTGTTTGAGTTTGCCCAATAGAATTGTCTGTTCACATAAAGTACACTGGATGTAATATGCATCCACATAGAAACTCTTCTTTGCCTAATTCATTTGTTGAAATTTGCATTTTCCTTGCCCAAATTAATAAATAAATGGAGGCTAATGGGCATAAATTTGTGTGTATGTCAGTTTTGGGTGTGTAAAATTTGGTCCGATTACATAGGGGATGTAATAGGTGAGGGAAAAAATTAAAAGAGAAAATTTATTGTTGCAAACTTTTTCTAGGCTTAGTCTTGATGCAGCAATTGAATGGATTCTTATGCAGTTAAAAATGATTCAAATTCTTAAATTTAGAAATCAAACACCCATATTTAGGAATTAGTCCTAATTCTTACAATCCTTTGAAAATTATTTTAATTATTAGATAGAGTCAAAATAGTAAATCAAACTTTAATATGGACTAAAGAATATTTTAGTGGCCTATAACAAACCTCAAAATTGATCGCCTTCTTCATACTTAATTAAATCCTATGTAAGAAAGATCATAAAATAGTATGAGCAATAATAAATTGCACAGTAAATAGGTTCTTCACCTTTCATATAATTTGGGAAAATTCCATACGTAATATAACAAAAGTCAACATAAGAAAGTTATATTTTTTCAAGTAAAATAGAATAATTAATTTTTCACTTACAAAGACTTACACATATCATATGACAATTTTCTTGTTAATTCCTGACAACAATCAAAAATGAAAATTTCAAGATAATGATAACGCTGTTTGATTCTTTTAGATAATTGATGAGTAAAAAAACAAAAAAAAAAAAGTGTTTAATAACGATTAATATGGGTTGAGTTGTAGTTTACGTCTTCGTGCACCAACACAAAAGCTTTTATGTCAACATAGATTGGCATGAAACTTTTTGGGTTATGTTTAGGTTGAGATTTATTGGACTGAGAATTACATGGGTTTGGTTCAAACTTAGCAAAATTTTACAATATTCCTACACCAATACAAAACGACAGGACTGCGACCACCCATAATATATCCTTTTTTGAACAATTTTACTATTGAAAATAGATTTCTTACTTTTCCTGAAAAAGAAAGAAGAACATGATCATACTTTTGTTTTTTATTAAATCCAGTAATGTTCTGAAAGTATATTTCCAAAAATATTCTGTTAAATATGATCATATGATATTAGCCTAAATTAATATGAAAAATCATCAAAAATTTGTACATCTTTTGAAATTTAAAGCTAGTTTTTCTATTTTATTTGAAAGAAAAGCATGATTTTTTTAATTTTTTGTTATATTACTATATATGTAACTTGCTCAAATTGGATAAATGAGTATAAAGAGAATTTAAATGAATATGAAGAGGACGATCAATTTTGAGGTTGGTAACAATCTACTAAAATGTTCTTTAGTTTTGATTAAAGTTTGATTTAGTACTTTGAATTGGTCTAATATTTAAGATAATTTTCTAAGAATGTTAATAATTAAAATTAATTTCAAAATATAGGTCTTTGATTGTTAGCGTAAGTATCAATTTGAACTATTTTTCATTGCAACACTTTTGAACTTTTATAAAATATATATTTTAATTAATATGTTTTGATATTTTTGCTTAGCATTTCTGAATTTTTTGGACTTTAGAACGTTGTCGTATCATCTCCCAAGTTTGGGGGTGTAATTAACCCTTGATTGTCATTATAGATATATTACCAATTATCCATAAGAATAATTTAAACATAATTTTTATTATCATTAAACTTGTGAAAATCATTACTTCAATGAAATTAAATTTTTTTTATCACTTAATACATATAATTAATAACAACTTTCATTTTATGAATTAAACTATCGTTGCTAATTTTTTTTCTTGTTAACACATAGGTGCCTGGTGTAGATATTTCCGATACATGCTATATGACAATCATAAAATTATTCAAAACATTAATACGGACAAACAAATTTTTGATTTAAAATCTAAAATTGTAAATACGCTTGAGAATCCAATCAATTGCTGCATCAATACCAAACTTAGAAACAGTTAATTTATAAGAACAATTTTTTCCTTTACCTATTTATTATCATATGCCATTCGAACCAATAAAAAAATTATATTTACTAGGATGTTATTGGCAACATACTTTTAGAACATTTTCAGACTTAGCATATTATATAATCACAATCACGTTCTTCCTTCTCTTTTAGAAAATGGAAAAAAAATCAAATTTTCAATAATAAAACACTATATATATACATATGTATATATTTGAGATTATGCTTGCCTTCGAGGAATGGAGAGAATAAAATTTTGAAGGGATATTTTGGCATATCGAGTTGATGTTTTGGGTCAAAACATCAAAATATGTTTGGTCTTTTTTTTCTTCAGTTGAAAAATGTCCCATTGAAAAATATTCCAGGCAAATAAAACAAAAGAAGGCCTTACCATTGCTATTGTTTTCTTTATATATATATATATATATATATATTGGTTAGAGTGTAGTTATGGGTTACCTTTTCTATTTGATTCTGGAGGAGTCTGATGGGGCATAGTAGGGAAAAGTTTTGGGACATTTGTCACACATTTAGTTGGTGTGTTCATGTATTTTTCTATGAATTGCACAAGTTATACATTCTCTTGTTCAAGAAGACTATTGTCCAACAAGCATAATTTAATTTTTAGTCCCGAAAAATTATCGATCTGAGGTGAGTATCTTTTTAATTCCTAACATAGATAAAATATTGAAAATATACTTCCCTCCTATATATGTAAGTTTGTACGAAAAGCATTGGGAGATGTTCTTTCTATTTGCCGGAAAGTATGGAAGACCAACTTTAGCAGCCTAAGAAACCTCAAGAAACGCCTTTGATGTACTTTTAAATTTAAAAAATTGTAGGAAAAATAAAGCTAAAGTTAGATCACATGATGCATGCTTGCCACTGTTATTGCTTCACGTGTTTGCTTTTTTTTCTGGATGGAATAAAAATCATATCATTGCAAACAGGAGTCAACCAGGGGGAAACCCCCATTACAAAGGATAGACGTGGGAAGTTCATCCACTTTACAAACACCAACAGAATCACAGGACCTAACCCAAGCTGCTAAATTATGTGCTGAATCATTTGCAAGTCAAGGGATAAATCTGAATTTCCATTTCTTCAACTTTGACCAAAAGGCTGCTCGGACCTCCAAGATTGAGGGTTTAGCAGAGCGCTCAGTTGTATCAGCATCGTTGTTGATCATAGAGATGGCATTCACACAATCCGGTTGAAAAATAGCCTGCTGAATATTGAGGGCATCCATGATAGTGGTTGCTTCTTTGAGAGCAAATGCTTCAGCATCAGTTGGGTTGTGCCACTATCTCTGAGCCGAGAAGGCATATGTAACCGATCCATTTGCATTACGTACCACCACCGCTGCGAATGAGAGACCGTCCACGAGTGAGGCATCGACGTCGATGTTGACTTTGATCAATCCATATGTAACATTGTTATTGTTTCAGTTTACCTCTCTATTGGTTTGAGTAAAATACTGGAAAGAATACAAAGAGAATATTTAACTGTTAAATTTTATGCAGCTTTGAGCCTTCGTGCAGTAAAATAGTTATTTGAACCCGCTGAGCTCAAGACAAAGAAATAATTTGTAAAAAAAAATAAAAAATACACAAGAATAATGAATGGTGGTAATGCAAATTAATTATATATTAACAATAAAAAAATTATTTTGTTGCAATAATAATTTAAAATACTTATACTTAGTTTTATTAGTAGAATTCTTCAATTAAAAATTGTATTTGATCTAGTGGTTAACAAGTCATTTGACAAGCGATAGGCCAAGGTTTGATTCCATAAGATTGCAGAGTTCAAAACATTTGTCAATTAGTTTGCATGTCATAAAACGAGTGACTATATATATATATATATATATATATATATATTTCTAATTCAGATTCTTTTTGAATTTCAAATTACTAATTCAATTATTTTTTTTATTTTCACATGAAAATTATTCTAAAAACGAAAATGAATTGAGAACACTAAAGAAACAGGATGAAAATAAAAACACAGCAAGTACTCAAGCTTTATAATTTCTGCATCATATTGGATATTTTGCTCCTATTTCTCCCCATCAAAAAAGACAGAATCTCCACTGCTCGTGTTTTAATATTATATATATATATATATATATATATAGACACACACACATATATGATCACCGCCCACAGAGCGGAATGAATTCATGTGAATACTTAATCAAATAAACTAGCATAAAAAAAAATTTAACAGTATGCAGATTCAGTACTTGCTTATATGTCCAATTGGGTGGGATTACGAGAATTGAAAATAAATTTATGCCACACACACATATATATATATATATATATATATATCAAAGAGAATTTTTGATTATTGAATGTCAATTAATATATTAATGTCATAAAATGAAATGTTGATGCAATATATATATATATACATATATATAATTTAAAAGTCCGTAATCGAATTAGATACGCACAATCAAATTGTATGTCATGACTCTAAATCATGCTACAAAACCTAAGTAATTATATAAAGCTTTTAGAGCAAAATTCAAATGATAAAAACCAATTCACTTACTTAAAATTCAATAATTTAAAAAAATAAAAAGGAGTTGCGGAAGAAATTGTCATAATTCAGACAAGCTTCACTAATTTTAGATGGCCTAAGATAGAAGCAAGTGCTATGACTCATGGACACCTATATTCATAATAATGAATATTTTTCATCATACTACAGTCAAGTACATACGCCCAACGCCTCGCTCATTTAAGTACTAAGTGTAAGAATTTATTTTTTCTCTGAATGTCCCGCAACATTTATTTGATATATATCTATGTGATGATCTTCACTGAAATAGGTCACAAGGTTGTTGGATCTAGCCTCTAGGGACTTATTAAAGGAAATTGATCAGTAGTACTTGCAGTTGTTGTAGTTATGAGGGTTTTGTGTAGTCATGTATCTATTTTTTAAACATTGATATTTAGATGATTTAATCTCCACCTTAAAATCAACGTAAATTGTGAAATCATGGTTCTCTTAGGAACCACCTCCACTATAATTAAATTAATAGAATAAAAATTAAACTAATTTAAGAATTAATTGTCTGCAATCTCTAAGATTTAGCTTATTTATAAAAAATATTCATATTTATAAAGAAATTACAAAATACCATCTAATGTCAACGATTCATCAATAAAGTTTTTGTAAAATAACAATTTTATCTCCACTTTTAAAATTATAAAAATTAAAAATTAAAAATTAAAAATTAAAAATTAAAATGACAAAATGGACCTCCTTTAGTGAATTTATAAAAATGCCCTAAAATTCTATCTATAAAAAAACGTTAAAAACCTTTTAAATATTTATATATGTACACATATACATACTTAGAATCTGTAATTAAATCTATCTATTAAAAAGCAAATAAATTAAAAATTAAAAAAAAAAAGAAAAGAAAAAGAAGAAGGGCAATTTATTTATAAATCCCCAAACCTACTTTCCCTTTAGCATTCAGTCTTCACCCATGTATTTCTTAGTTTGGACTTCCCATTGCATGTTTCAATTTTGACTTCACTCCTCACCCACTTAAAATGACTGAAATGACCTTAGTTCAATGATTTTTTATTTTCTTTCCTTATTTCCTAAACCCTGCTGACCCATTTCTCTTCATCTCTTTCTTGTCTATTTTCTGTTCGTCTTCCCAGAAGGACAAAGCTTCTTTCTCCCACCATTTTCTGTAATCAGCTACAACATACTAACAAGAAGCAGGCCTATTTTTTCTCCATTTATCGCCGCTTTATTTTGAGGTGGAAGAATGAAAGAATTCGTGAATTTGAGTGTAGAAGAAGGTAAATTGTGTAACAAGAATTTGTGAATTTGAGCGTAACAAGAATGTCTTTGACTGGCCCATATGCTAAAACTTAGCTATTAGGAAATTGTGTGTACAATGAATAACTCTATATTCTATCAATTTATAAAGTTATGGGTTTGATAGAATTATTATTTTAGATTGAAAAAAAATGGCTTGGAATTAGTTTTGAACTCAATAAATTACAATATTTCGCCCCGCATTAGAAAATGTATGCCATTTTGGAAACTAATAATGATATTTTGGATATGATTCGATTGCATATTTTGCTTAAAATGGGCATTGTTGATATGATGGTTGTCCAAAAAAATGAACCAAAAAGATGTAGGAGGAAAATCTATTATATGTATTGGTAAGTTTCTTCATATTTCATTGCATTAATTCTTCGTTATACTTCCAATGTGTTTCAATTAGTGCCTGATTGTTGTATGTTCTTCCTCATTAATAAAATACTTTATTTATACATTATCATACTCAGTAGTCCACTAATTAGTACCTTATTAGTGCAATTTAATACTTCTACTCTAATACTCCAATACTTTGCCCAATAGGCATATTTAGTAGTTGTAGGAGTTTTGAGATGATAGATTATAATAAATTGTGTGTTGTTGATTTACATAAATAATGTATACTGTAGAACAAGATGATAGAACACATTGCAAAATGATACAATGTTTTGGAAGCAACCTTATGCTTCTATTGAGTAAAAGTCACTTTCCTACTATTTAGTGCAAAATGATACAACAACATATTTGTTTATCATTTTATTGTATATTTATACTTGTATTACCATTTGTCATGACTTATTAAATAATATTTTGATTGATTTTATTTCTCTTCAATTAGGAAAAAGATGATGCAAAGAAGACAAAGATTTAAAAAAAGATGGATTATAAATAGATAGTGTACACATGCTTATGGTAATTACTAAGTTCATCCTTGTTTGGAGGACATGTTAAGTTGTAGCATTTGTACTATGTTGTATTTTAATTGGAGAATTTTTATAGAATCATACAAGCATGGTTTATGTCTAAATTCCCACACCCAATTGTCTCAGTAACCCAATTTTATTACTTAGGTCTCAATTTCACATAATTAGGGTTTAATCGCTTAATTAACTCAGTTAACCCAAGATTATCATATGATAACACAAATTTGTGCTTACTAAACTTATAATGGCACATACATGTTCTAAATCTTGGTCCCATATCATATTTCTTTTCCTCATGTGTCATAATACAAAATTTATGAAATAATCAGCACAACACATATATATAATTCTCAACCCAATTCTTTACCCAAGACTTCCTTCTCAAAACCTCGAAACCACAAACTGTCAAATCACCACAATCATGGTGACAAACTGAAGATACTGTCCTAGCACCACCACCATGCCGCCATCGCCTACCATCACCAAAAAAAGGCCAAATCACCATCAAAATGTACCTTTTAGCTCAACTAAGCAAAGCCCCAAGTCAATTTCACCAAATTCTGCAAGAAAAGCCTTCAATTTTAGCTCCAATCACCCAGCGCCGCCACTCGCCGATTTTCTTCTGACTCCGTCGCCGGCGTTGGTATGTTTGAGAAGTTGAAACTACCCACGTGATCCTTGAGCTAAGCCCATTAGATTACACCCCTTGGTCACCTCTAGAAGTCATTGAAAAATGGAAACCCATTACCTCCGCCATGGCCAAATTTTCAAGCTCAAATTCTAGCCATTCCATCGGTGGGTTTGGGAAAAAAAATTGGTATATTCATGTTTTACGCGAAGAAAGGAAAAGATTGGTACTAAATTTGCTAGGTTTTGATTGCCAACGCGAGGTCGCCAGTCAGAGAGAGGAACGGTGAGGCTGATAGGTTGCAATAGGGAAGATGATGAAAAATTGGGGTGTAATGCAAAATCCAATATTTATAGATTTGATCTTTCCTTAATCACAGATTGGCCCCCAAAATTTTGGTTTAGCTCCAATTAGGTCCTCCAAGGTTTCCACCAACATCAATTCAACCCCCTAATTAGTGAGTGCATCACTTTGACCCATTTGACCCCAAATATTAGCCATGCAACCGCAAAATTTTAAAAATGTGATCCAATCAAATCTTGTTTAATTACGCTTTGAACCCAAAACTTTCAAAACTTTTGCAATCAAGTCCTTTTTATTCATTTTTTGAGCCCTGTACCAATCAATATCTTAAGTTATGAATCCTTATTTGTTCAAAAATACCAAATTTCAGGAGTGTTATATGAACCCACTAAAAAAAAGACTATAAATACTAAGCCCCCAAATGAAAATTTAACACAGAAAATCATTTACAAAAATTCAAAAATTAAGAATTCTCCACACCGCATTTTAGAGAAAAAAAACTCTGAATTCTACTTATTACTGAACAGAATCCTAACTCCATTTACATATAGCACGACATTCTATCGTATCACTCTCAACCCTTTTGTCCAGACATTATCATTTAATTTCCCAAATTCTTCAAGTTTTCATGTCCCTATTTAATGTTTGTCTTTCATTTTAGTGCTTTCCACATATATCTTCCTATATTCCATAGTTATCATTACACCCTTCTTCCTACATCTAAAATGTGCTTTTCTAGTAATTTTGTCCCTTGTGGACAATACTCTCTTCTTCTATATCCACTGTCATCTTACAGCAATGCTAATCATTTTACATTATTTTCAGACTAATTTTTCCATTATGACTTTATCATTTAAACTATAACTTTATGCATATCAAATATTAATCATCTTAAATAATCTTCTAGTTATCGAGTTCCACTTCGTCCAAAACAATTAAGGCCCATTTGGTTTTATTTTTATTTTTATATTCTATTTCCATTATTTTTAAAATTAAAAAAAATTAGTGAAGATGAGATGAAAATGAGTTTATATTTGGATATATTATTAGAAAAATAATTATTATATTGAGTTTAATAAGTTGTAAGTGAAGAGAGTTAGCGATGATGATGATGATAGAGAAAGAAAAGATATATAAGTTATTAGAAGAGGATATAAAGGTTATTAGGGGATGTGTTTTTAAAATAAAAATGAAAATATGTTGGATGAAATGTATATAAAGTAACGTGTTTGAATTTTTGAATAATAGAAAATATAAAAATAGAATTTAAAAATTAAACCAAACGAGCCTTAACAACTTATCACGTTAAGTCGCCGCGTACATGTGTATACACATTGTAATTCCTCTACAGAGTCACATGCTAGACACCTTATTAGTAATAGCTTATACACTAATCAGTCGTCCCAATCTTAATCTTTCATGTCCTCCAAGTCGAACATTACCCAAAAGTTAATGTTCTATTAAAACTCTGAAGTCAGGCTTACTCTCCACTGATTCAAAAATTTCATATCACGAACATCGTATCCTAATGTAGCCCAAATTTCTCCTAATCCAATCTTTAATACCACCTCTCCAACGCCCTAATAGGAGGTGTTTAGCTCGAGTGGAAGCACCACTCAAACTGAACTAGAGCTTAATGAGTAAATAAATTCATCAAAATCACACAATAAATTAGCAACAAACGCCACAGTGTGCCACATGTCGGACCACCCCACGCCGCCAGAGATGGTGGCTCTCTCCACCTGTTTGTGCGCCTATCTTTCCGGGGCAAAACCGCTCAAGCAATTCCATCAAATTCTACCATTGAAGCCACCAATTAGTCTATAAATCCCATAATGCGCTGCCATCACTTCACCACTTCAATTCCCCATCAACCATCCGTGATTTCTTCAAATTGACACCATCCAAAGCTTGCTCAGATGATATTGACCAAATTCCCTCAAAGTCCACCACATTTCCACGGTCAGAAATAGCGAAACACCATCCCCATTGCTCGTCGTCATCCTCGATTTCTGGCAACCCCACCCCGTCGTTAGTTTTGGATGATTTTTATATGGTTGCAACCTTTATGTCGTGGGGAATGCATTCAAGGTTTTACTTCCGCATTTCAGGCTAGTTTCCTGGTTTGATCCATATTTTTGTCTGGTTAGGCTAGTGGTGTAAATAGATATTAAATAGATTGGACATACTATTTTTATATTTGCATATGTTTAACTTCTTGGATATTCGAATACAATTACGAATTCGAAGGATATTAAAAAATGATATCTGAATTTGTATTTGTTGAATATCGATTAAATTTGGATATATCCGTATTCAATTATAATTATTCATATTGATTCATATTTTTTAAAACTTGTTTATATTTGAATTATTTTTTATATTCATATTCGATGATAATTATTTGAATATCTATTTGTAAATATCAAAATATATAAATCTATATATAAACTTATAACAAATACATATTTTAATTAATAAAAAGGAACTATATAATTTCATTTAAAAGAAAACAATCAAACAAATAAAATAATTTTTAATAAATAATTGATTTTATAATTGATTATTAGTACTTAATAATAATAATAATGATATTTAAGTATATTAATTATAAAGTCAACCAACAATAATTATATTAATTAATTTTATTTTTTAATTTTTTCACTATATTATAATAATTTTTTAAATTTATTTCTTTTTTTTTCCGATTCTTCAATTATAACTTTTATATATACATATATGGATTATGAGATTTTAATTAAAAAAATATAAATAATATATTATTTAACAAATCTGTATTCGGAACGAATATTAAACATTCATGAGCCATCTTATGAGCCTAAGCTCAAGCCAAGTTGGAGTCAAATTTGTATAGGTTTCAAGTTGAGCTCGAATCAAATAATTATTATTCGCAAGTTAGCAAACTTATATTTTTTGTAGAAAAAATATTTATATATAAAAAATTATAATAACATATTAATTTTAGAATTTTTTTAATAAAATAAATAACTTTTGAGGCTCGATGAACTCAAGCTCGAACTTGAGCCTATAGCTTAATAATGAGTTCAAGTCTAACAAATTCAGTCAAATCAAACTCAAGCCTCAATTTTTTTAGCTCATCGAGTTTGAGCTTGAGTGTGAAATATTGGTCAAATTTCTACTCGACTTAATTCGATTGCATTCCTATGTTAGGGCTAGAGTATGAGAATCAGTTAATTCTCTAACCCTGAAAGCATATATAAATTTTTTAAACTTTCAAATTGGCGCCAAGCTTTTATGATCACCCTCAATTGACCTGCTGAATTTCCAAAACTCGTTCATTTGGACACCATGAGCTTCAATTTAACCCCTTGAAAAGTTCAAAATGAGGTCCTAGGTGCCCCAAAATTCCTAATTTTGTACAATTAGGTCACCTAGTTCAATTATTTCAGTCCTTAAACTCTTAATTTTCACTGATTAACCTCTAACATGTAGAATTCTTAATAGGAGTATTCAAAACCAAACCAACCCGAACAAAACTGATTAAACCGGCCGAAAAAACTAAAAATCAATTAAATCGGTTTTTTTTGTTTAAAAATTGAAAAATCTAACGGTTTGGTTCGGTTTTCAGTTGGCACAGTCAAAACCAAACCAAACCAAACCAAACCAAACCAAACTGAACCGACAATATTACTAAAATCCCTATTTTTATATGTTTTGCCAAAAATACCCCAATTATTTTACTTATTTCCCTCCCACCCAAGTTCAATTTGTAACTTAATTCCCATCGTTCTATTATTATTATAATGTTAGTAGGATTACTACTGTTATTATGTGTTCATTAATGGGTAAACACGCAATTTGATGTTATTTCAGTTTTTCAGTTTGTTATTGCTTCAGCTGCTTCTAAACCATTTTTTCTTTGCTAGAATATTTTCTTTTTTAGATTATGTTTTTCTTTTAGGGCTCGTTTGGTTTTATATATAGGATTGATAAAATTATAATGATATAGTGGGATTATACTGTTGAAAATAATATAATACTGTGTTTGGTGATTATGAGTATACAGTTTGGATATGTATTGATTTATCAATTCCTTATTTGGATATGAGGATTAAATAATTAAGCTAATGAATTTATTAAAATACCCATTAAAATAAGACAAATTGAATTTGCATAGGTATAATTGTCAATTCACTAATTTCTTACTCCCCCTCTTTTCTTGGATTATATAATCTTAGCTTAATTGATAGGATTAACTATCAATTGAATTAGGGATTAAATATCAGATTATAGCTTAATCTTGGGCTTTTCTCATTCCAACTAAACACTTGATGAGCCATGATAAAATTATCTATCCAATCAAATCCAACAAACCAAATGTGTCCTTAATGGTAAAAAACAAGGTATATGTGTTGTGCACAAAATGATTTTTGCAAGTGAATTTCTATGACAAATGTAATAGGTACTACAAGAAAACAACCCTTCACTAACGAAAAATTTGTGACAAAGAAGGTTCCGTTACAATATGAAGACAATTATAATGGATTTTTGATGGAATATTAACAAATTTAAAAAATGAGCAAAAATATATATTAGTTATGATACTTGTGACGAATATAAAGAATATATATTAATATGAATAGTCCATCACAAATTTCATAACTTTAAATATAATTTTTCGATTAGTGATAGAAATTTCATCACAAAATTAGTTCTATGATGGACTTTATTTTCGTCACAAACTAATTAGTGGCAAAGCATATACTAATGAATTTGTGAAATAAATCCATCATAAATTTAATAAAACCTATTATTCTATGATAGATCTATTTCACAAATCCATTAGTATATGCTTTGTCACTGATCAGTTTGTGATGAAAATAAAATATCATAGAACTAATTTTGTGATAGAATTTTCCATCACAAATCGAAAAAACATATTTAGAGTTATCAAATTTGTGACGTACTTTTCAAATTAATATATACTTTTTATATCCATCACAATTATCATAACTAATATATATTTTTGCTCATTTTTTTAAATTCGTTAGTAAACCTTCAAAAATCCATCACAGTTGTTTTCACACTATAATAGAACTCTCTTTGTCAAAAATTTTCTGTTAGTGAAGGGGTGTTTTCTTATAGTGAGGTTTTATTTCATCTATATTTGAAAATTGAAATTACGAAAAACTGAAAAATAGAACCGTGCTAAATCAAATTTGATTGGTTTGGTTTGGTTTGATTTTCCGTATTGAATCAAATTGAATGATAGGTGGTATACCAAAATCAATTAGTTTGATTCGGTTGAGATTTTTCTCAAAATCAAACCAAATCGCACTGTGAACACCCCTAATTCTTAATAATTAAACTCTTATTTTACTTACAGTTCAACCTTTTACTACTAATAACTATGCATAACCTTGATTAATTTAATTCAAAATTAATCCAAGCCCATTTTATTTGATTTGTATTTGATTTTGTTACAATAATAGTTTAGATTTAAAGACCGAGATTCGGGGTGTTACATCGATTTTCTGAATTTGGTTTGAATTTTCCTTGGATTATTTTATTTTCTTGTTTATTTTTTATTCTTTTTATATTGAACTTATTTAATAGAATTGATTTTGAAATTTTCTTTTATCATACTAAATTTATATCCTCTTGTATAGGATTAAAAATTTCCTTAAATAATTTTAAATTCTTTTCCAAAGTATGGTTTTAAAATTTTTTTGTTATTGTCAAATACTTTACTAATGCTTATCTTTTTCTAGTTTTTCTTTGATTATTATAGTACTAATAAAACAACATGCTCTTTTGGTGTGATTTTTCAAATGACATATCTAAAATACTTTTCATTTTATTTCATATTCTTTATAATTAAAATTATACAATAATTACTATTTATAACTCACCATTCAATATGCCACTGTTACCATTTTATCATAGTTATTTTTATTCAAATAAATATATTAAAATGATTAAAAAGTTAGTACAGGCAGAAATAGATCCACGCCTCGTACTTGAGATCGATCTAGAGGAGTTTAATGTCCTTAATGCATATATATATATATATATATATATACACACACTTAAAATGCTGTTTCTTTCCAAATCATGTTCTCATACAAGAATGCCTTGATGTCTTGAACTGATTTTGGCCTACTTTGAATTTCAAAACAGTACGGGTTAGTTATGCAATGAATTGTTAATTATTCGTATATTTTAAGATTTAATTCAGTAAATAGATATTAATATGGGTCGATCCATATTGCTTGTCTGAAAAAGAAATCTGATCCAATGGTTGTTACTGTACTATTTCTATCAAGCAATGTCTTTCTGGTGCAACAAGAAACAACGGTATCAAAGATGCAATGTCTAAGTCACATACATATCAATCTAAGTGAGAGCATTGGATTAATTATTAATTCATTGTAATCGTGTATATATCATAATACTAACAAGAAATTAGAGAAAATTGATCGAAGTAGAGAATAGAAACTTGACAGAGATTTATGTAATTAGTTTCCAATACAATGTATTATATGTTAATAATATCTTATTTGTTTTAGAGAGAATGGATTTAGCAAGTTGGATTTCTTATAATTTGGATGTGCCATTTTGAAGTTCATCTATTAGGAATAGATTTATGATTCATTTATATTAACGTTTAATTAGAATTCAAGAAGAGATTTTATGAATAGGAAAAAAAAAGTATACAACACATAGTTTATAAAATTTTTGCGTGAAAACTGACGAGTTTCTTATCTACTATTCTACCATTAACTGAAGCTATTTTGTTAGAGAAAATTCCATGAATAAAAAATTTTTAATGCTGACGAAGAAGTCAAAAATAAGAAACATTCTAATTAATTTAGATAAACAAAAAAAATATTAATAACATTAAGAGACACTTTTTTTTTTATTAAAGAAAGTTACGTCATTCAAATCAAGCCTTCCCAATAGATATAGTCAACCTAAAACTAGTGTAAAATTCTCGTCATCCAAACACCTCCCCACCGGCCAAGGCCAATTGGAATAACCTTAGGAAAGTGCATGCAACTACCTAAATAGAACGGAGGGCAACACATAAAAAAGCTACTTGGAATATAAAAACAACATCATCCTTGAGAATCCATAACCCCCACCCCTCCAAACAAAACTCTTTTGTAGGTGCAACCAATTTTGTGTTGAACACTCAAAATTGTTGAAGTTGATCTCAACCACCATCTCACTTCCAAACCAAGCAAAATTACCCGTACTACAAATCGACCTATAGGATATTAATTGCATACAAATCCCACTTCAAATTCTCCCATTCTTATGACTTTGCATGCTTAACAATGAACTAATTAATGCTTGCTAGTAGTCTTTATTCATTCTCCAATGGCGTTCAAGAGCGTAATCTCATCCATACTTGCTATTTTCTCCACAGCAGCTAAGAAAGCATCATCATCATCATCATCATCATCATCTCTGTGCAGTAAGGCCGATACGGTTGCCAAAGATGGGCCGAGAATGTGGTGCAACTCTCCGGCAGCAGCAGCTGAGTGTGCCGTCTGCCTGTCAAGCTTGAAGGGGGAAATGGGCACACGGGTGCTGCCCTGTCTGCATGAGTTTCACAGCATGTGCGTAGAAAGGTGGCTTGCTGTGCCCCATGTCAAGAATACATGTCCAATCTGCAGGTTTTTGATAATGGAAGAAGATGATTTAAACTCTACTGAAGATGATGATCACAGGGATGATTCTTCCAGGAGACTAGAGTGCTTCTTCACTGAGGAAATGGTCATTTGGTTTTCTTCTTTTCATGTTGCTGGCTTCTGATGTTCATCCAATACTTTTCTATTTCACATATGCACATTACATGCCCCCAAATACTATGTAATTAATGAAGTTGTAATTTTCAAATTTTCATCTCTTGCTCTTTTTTCTTTCTTTCTAATTTTGTTGGAAAGTCCCTGAATCGATACAAGAATGTTGATAGTGAGTCTTTGATTTTTGGATCCGACCCAACTGATGAAGTAGCTGAAGCACCAAGGCAGAGGACTAGACCCACCCGGGCGCGGGTTTCAGAAAGTTGGCGCTGCCGCGCTAAAAAACCGGGTTGTGGGCTGCTGCGAAGCGAAGTTTAATTTTAAGGTTCGTTCATATTTCTCTTTGTCGAGAAATCGAAGAAACCAAAGGCTTCTTACAACAAAACAATAAAAGCAATAGGAAGAGCCAGGGCTCCAATTGCATGCCGAGCTTATTGAAATCCATTGGATGATCTTTGTAGGACGCGGTCAGCAACAACTGACTAATCCTAAGTAAAGGGTTGGGGCATGCTCCTCCATAACTTCCTAAAATATTTCCAAAATTGTATAAGAAGCGTTATTTTGAGAATCTAATTTTAAATAAGGGAAATACTTTGAGTTGTAAATAAAATTGTATTTGAGTGAGAAAAATACAAAAAAGGAGTCAATTGTAGTCAAATGGAGATTGAGAACAAAGAGATTTTTGTATTCCTTAATTTGAAATTAGTGAAATTATTTTCCCTTTCTACTGTGAAATACATGGACTATTCAAATTAAGTCGAACCACATTAAATCTTACTTCGATTGCATCCTTCTGTGTTCGATCACTTGGTAATTTCAAATCAATAAGCTGAATTTGGTATACCACAGAACAAACTTGTAATTGAAAATTGAACTGGCAGCAACCCTCACCGCACGTCCTAGATGCTCTCTTGGTAACAAAAGTATCTACTATGCAATAACTTGGCTAGTTCGACATGTATTAGTGAACTAACTTCGGTTATTTTTAAGGCAATAATGCACATTCAAAAACAATATGAAGTCACATGTTTCAACCAAATGTGAAGCAACTTGGGCAAATTAAGAAATCACCATACCTGGAAAAACAAGAAATGAAAGAATGGTGGGATCACAGCATGTTAGCCATGCCTCTGGAATGGTGATCCTTAGACGGAGATAACCAAGAATATGCCTCATACATTGGAGTTCATTCAACTTTATTGCCAAATCATAATTTACAGTATCTGTCACATTGATTTTCAAAACTGATGAAGTAATACCGTAGAATGACTGTTGTTTATTCTATTACAACTAACGTTGTCAGATTAAACGGAATACCGTAATCTCATTTGTGCTCATACAATCTCTTTTCTTTTCTTTTCTTTAGAATTTTAAGGGGTCAAAAGATGAGGCAAAGAGTAGCAATTCACAAAGAAGGACGATCAAAGTAGCAACCTCTCAATGGGATTAAAAGAGCTAACGTGACTATAAGAGCTCTTACTATCCCACTTGTAATATATTCGATTTGAGTCATAACTATTGCGAAATAATGAGACCGTCACATGTAACCCCACCAAGATGCCAACCAAAACTCCTGCAGAAAAATGATTAATTAATAAATTATTACAAATGAGTTTGAATCTGTAACCTTCTTGTACAGAGTTATGACGAAGTGAGCTACCATGTTTGCATTTTCTCTAACAAGCTCTTGCAATTGAATCCCAAGGTATTATGGAATAGATAATTTTGTTAGAAGCATCTCCAATATGTCACGAGATTTAATGGAGGTCAACTTATGCTTTCTCTAACACTCTACTACCAATATTGAACCTACTCATTTTTCTATGTGTTAGGTTTAGTGCACCAATCAAGAGCAGGTGGTGTTTTCCTTGAATATATATATAGCAACTGACATAGACAAAAAAACAATAAATCACTTTCTTTGGTAAATATTGCTGCTTATTTTTGTGACATTGATCCATCTACTGGGGAAGATACACAAGAAACAACATGGAAAACAAGTAGAGGGATAAAAATGTTTTCCCTGAACTCCTTTTTCCTTTGTTATTAAGAATCAGAGCTCTTAACTCAAAAGGGAAAGTAAAGAACAGTTTAACCACCAAACTTGGACTTGATTTCATCAATGACAGTTTGATCAACTTGGAAAGCTTTGGTCAGAACATCATTAGGGACAGAAGGCATTGAACCAAAGAGATTCAAGGGAGCCACAATGGCGCCCGGCAAATGACTGTTAAAAGCAGTGAAAATCAGTGCTTTCTCCTGTCCAACATTCAGCTGGAAGTGCACAAGCCCCCTTGGAATCACAAACATCTGCCCTGTTGTCAAATTCTTTGAATAAAACACATTCCCGGTCGTTATCAGCCCCACCAGAAGCTTCCCCTGGATGACTATGCCTGATTCTGTTGCTCTAGGGTGTGAGTGAGGAGGATTAAGCCCCCCAGGAGTTATATCAACTCGATTCATAGAGATTCCTAAAGTGTTCAGGCCAGGAAAAGCCAGAACATTTCCCTGAGCCACAATGCTTCCAAAAGAATTATTTGTGTTCCCCTCATGACTAAGCCCATCAAAGAAAAAGTCGTCTGAAGTTACGTTTGAGGCCAGTTTGCATGGAAAGCCGTTAACTGATATAGTTTGACTCATATCTGCTATGCAGAAATCCTGCAGTGGATCAGGATCTGCTGAGTCAGAAGACAACGGCCAGAGCAGCAAACATACTAAACAGAGAATAATAAGGATGGCATGCCGAGATGACTGGTCAAGCATAGAAGCCATGGAGCAGCTGATATGTGATGTAATGAAACTGTTGCCTGTTGGAGCACAGTTTGATTGCTTTATAAGCCATGTTTGCTGAGTCTTGCTCAAGAAAGTCAATGGAAGAGATCAAATAAAAAAAATCTAAGAAAGAGTCTTTGGAGTAGTTGGCTTTTGAGTTTTGATAATATATAGAAAAACAGCAGCATGGAGAGAGTGAAGGAATGACCCCAAGGGAGCATGTCAGTTTAGTACAGGTACAAAGTAAGAATTCTTGTTGCAAGGGGCGCAATGTATATATTTTGATTCATATGGGAAGGAAATATTGAAGGGGGGGAAATTATAAGTCCATGTACTATGTATATACAACTTGAGGTGGGTGTTGGAAATCAATTCACAGCAGGATATAACAATATGCAAATAAACATGCAAATCAAATTATTAGGAATTAGAACAGATAATCACAATTCAGTCAGTACGTGCATTTTATCAATATGATATTCAAATCAAGCATGCGATGTCAGATTTAATATGCATCATCAAAATTAAACATATAGCATATGTGTTCAAATATATATATATCAAAATCAAGGCAAATCAAAATTTTCGCAATTATTTAATCAGATATGAGTTCAGGAAAAGCCAAAATTCATACATCAACCGAGGCAATAAAACAATAAAACATGCTGTCAGTTTTATCTAATATAAATACCAGGATTTAAAAGTAAACTTATCTTCAGGATTCTGTATCGTAATAGAATCAATCAGACAACCAAATCACCGAGAAATTCTGTTTGCCTTGAAGAAACGAGTGCCCCGACTCACCAGTGCAATAGGTACAGCGCAACTCCTTCCAGGATGAGATGGTCCAAAACGATTAGGTGCACTTCGTCTCGTTCACCTCAAACAGTACTCAGTCGCCAAATAAGAATGAGATGGTCGTATATATATATAAATTCGGAACAGAGAATATTTGAGAGGAGAAGTGAAGGATTCTTGAGAGAGAGCAAGAAAATGGGCAGAAGTCGGATGCTTAGGCATATTGAGAGACGAATGTAGTAGTTTTTTGAAGACTGCCAGAGGCGGACTATTTATAGGCGGGATTAGAGTTAGAGTCCGCCAGTTAATGGCCTCTAACACGTCACCCAACCAATAATATTCTGCCACGTTAGCCACACACGTCCACTAGGTTTACGCCACATGTCCCACACACGTCACACGTCCTTCAGTATGACGCCACGTGTCCCACGTCCTCCTGATAAATCCCACTTGATCTTTATCAATCCGATCAAATCTCATCTTAATCTTCAAATATTTGATTTAATCTGATCAGATTAGACTAATCTAACGAGCCTTAATCAAGTCAGTCCCTATCCGATTATCCAAGTTAAGTTCAAAATTTAGATCGAATTTATCCCAAAAAGATAAGACTGAGACTGAGACATTCATCCTAACGCCCGCGCCCGTGCCCGTGACCCGAACCCAGAGCCTAGCCGGGGCGCCGCGGCAGCGGCGCATGTGTGGTCCACTCATATGAACCCCTTAAAGAACACTTTATCAAACATTCTTACTTGAGTTCAATATATACTAGTCCACACTAGTTTATAAAACCAATGTGGGACAAGTGAAGGGTTGGAATAACCCTTCAACTCCTCCACTTGATTTTATAATGTCCAAGTAAGTCTCCACTTTATCAAACATCCTATGTGGGATAATTCAATAAGAAACACTTAACCAATTCCTTCCTCTATTGCATCACCACAATTAATCATTAGATCCCAACCATAATTGGCATTCATCCAAAGTTAATTAACAAAATAATTATACTAATTATGCCAATTACAACATTCCCCCACAAATCCATAGATAATGGCTATCCGATTCAATCATAGCTCGCTTTTAGAAATGGTACCTTCTGGTTTGAACCACTCCTTAAGTTATCTGACTTCAGCCACCACCGAGACAAATGGATCTAAGCCTTGAATTTGTTCCCGTGATTGTGATTGCGTCCATCAGTAACAACGAGCTAACGGTTGTGTACTAATCTTTAGGGTTGACACGTTAAGGTCATGTCTCCCGATCCTGATTCATGAATGTTTGTCAAAGAATAACCCAATTTCTTTAGTCTCGGCCAAAGGACTACATTCATTTAGTTGGGCGTCTCTAGGGATGCACTGCCAGCATCTCATCCAAATGACTTGACCCCATTCAGAGTTAAACTCTTACTAAGCTAGCAGTAATCAACACCTATCAGGTATTCAGGGGAGAGACACCAGATACAAAATATCAATTAATTTTATGTGCACTTTAATATACTCAACAGTTTACACCACATTGAACCTACCTTGTGGGATCACCACTTGGTAGGTTGAGTTGCCACTGTAGGTATATCATTGATGGGTTTGCAATCCCATCCCTAACCTGAATTTATGAACTAAGGACAAATCAAGTCCTTTAGTTAAAAGGTCAGCAATATTGTCTTTGGATCCAACAAAATCAATTGCTATGACCCTTTCAGACACTAACTCCCTTATAGACTTTAGTCTAACTTGGATGTGTCTTTTGGTCTTTTGATTGAACTTTGAACTTCTAATCTTTGCAATTTTGGTTTGGTTATCATAATGTACAGCAATTTCCGGAAGAGGTTTGGTCACCATGGGAATTGTACCATCAACCCATATAGCCATTCTGCCTCTATCCCAGTAGTGTCCAAAGCGCACAACTCAGCCTCAAAAGTGGACCAAGTTACCAAAGTTTGTTTGGTAGACTTCCAAGAGACAATGCCCCCACCCAAGGTAAATACATACCCTGTACACCTATTACTTCTGGAGTTTTTAGCTATCCAGCTAGCATCACTATATCCTTTCAGCACTGCAAGAAATCTCTTGTAGTGAAAGACTAGTGAAGCTGAGCCTTTTAGATACCGAAGTACTATGTCCAAAGCCTCCCAATGGGTTCAATTAGGACAACTTGTATATCTAGCGAGTTTAGAGACCACAAATGAGATATCTGGTCTC
>JACGDI010005478.1:533943-551375 GCA_014898725.1 Jacaranda copaia | reverse complement strand
GTTCACTAGTTTTTACGCCACGTGTCCCACGTCCTCCTGAAAAATCCGGCCAAATCTGATCGGATTAGACTAATCTAATGAGTCCTGACTGAGTCAGTCCTTATCCGATTATCAAGTTAAGTTCAAAATTCAGATCGAATTTGTCCCAAAAAGATAAGACTGAGACTGAGACATTCACCCTAACACCCGCGACCCGAACCCGGAGCCGGGCCGAGCGGCGGCGCACGAGTGGTCCACTCATATGAACCCCTTAAAGAACACTTTATCAAACATTCTTACTTGAATTCAATATAAACTAGTCCACACTAGTTTACAAAACCAATGTGGGACAAGTGAAGGGTTGGAATAACCCTTCAACTCCTCCACTTTCTCAAACATTCCATGTGGAACAATTCAACAAGAAACACTTAATCAATTCCTTCCTCTATTGCATCACCACAATTAATCATTGAATTCCAACCATAATTGGCATTAATTCAAAATTAATTAACAACATAATTATGCTAATTATGCCAATTACAACAGGGGTTACCGCCCAGTCCAGCCGTCTGCTGCCCCTGCCATTGTCATTTTTAGTTGATAAAATGAATGGAACTGGAAGGCCAAAAAAAAAAAAGAGCTGGAAGAATTAGTCAACAGCGAATCATGAATTATTTCTTCCAGGTGAAGTTTTCTGCCAACTAACCTAAAGAAAACAAAGCCAAAAACTTATCAAAAATGGGCTAAATATGAAGTTGACATCTTAGTGTCTGACATTTCTGTTTGGCTTTTCATCCATAGAATTGGCTAAGCAAGAAAGAGTGGCATATTTAAATATAAGGTTTTTCTCATGGATTTGGTATATGTATGGCCAGTGGGATTATTTTCTGTTGTACCAATAATCTTTTCAGGTTATACGGTTACAGCAATCTCATGCAGAAAAAGTCCATTCAAGGAAAAAGGGCAATCCTTCTAGACTTCCATAACCCTCAACAAGGCAAAATGATAAATAATGACCAGTTCGAGAGTTGTGGTAAGAGTACTTACTGTAGGAGGAGCAAAAGAGTGAAAAATTAATCAGGAGCAAAATATAGAAGGAGACACCAGATATTTCTCCTGGTTCGGTTCCTTGCTCAAACCTACTCTAGTCCCCAACCAACTATATTGAGTTCTTAAAACAGACCAATAAAAAATAGCTACTATTCCCGCAAGAACACCATTAACAGCACCATTGATTGAACAACAGCAACAACAACTGACATCTGCTAAACGGCCTGTCTGAACTACTGCAGCTCCCACTTCTTCCATTGTCAATCTTCTAATGACCAAATTGAAGGTTCTGATCTTTGGTTAGTGCATTTCATACGAATAGAAATAAATAGTATGGCTGCTGTGTACTTCACCTTAATCAAAAGAACAATTATTATCACAGTTTTGCTTAAATGCTTCTGATAATTTCAAAACTGTGAGTATTTTTAATCTCATCAAGCTTTATGACATCCTCCTACCAAAGGTGAATTCCATTTGCAGTGATGAGCTTATTTGCACAGGTTCAAGTATAGACATAAAAGTGCATCAAAACAATCAGGAGTTGAATATCAAAGACTCTAATTGCATCAAACTATCATGTTTTCTGCAACTCTGGAAAATGATAATTCTCTCTGAATATGAGTCCAAGTTAAAATAAAAATAAAAATGATTTAGTTACATCAAAAGGCTAAGCCATGTTCTATTCTCTACGTGCCATATTGCTAATCATCTTTGAGTTTTACATGCCCTTCTCTATTTCTTCATTAATACAACAGACCTTTCTTGAGCACTTGTGCGATTGATGGTACATCAAGCAGAAGCTTGCCAATGTGATACTCAAGCCGCAAACAGACGACCACCATTTAATGCATATTCTCTCTATCAGATTGTTTCTCCAACCAGCTTATCATCCAAGTATTTCCTTGTCGGATGGAATTATACGTATTACAGATGAGAAGCTTCCTTCTGACATCAAGGCTGTATAGGATCTTCTTGCCATTGTGCTTGCAAGGAGAATTTGGTGTTTCATGCTCTTATAAATCTCGGACCTGAAGATGTCGACAATGGCAACAAACTATGAGATTCTTGCTTCAAATTTCATAGTGATTTTGAATATTCTGAACTTCAAACCAAGTAAATAGTGGGAACTTTGTTGCTATTAGTCTGCAAGATCCCAAGGCGGAAGAATAAAAGATTGTCTTCTTTTGGAAATATGTTTCATGCAGCTTGGCAAGGAAATTTTGAATCCGCGGCTAATTCAAAGATGTAATTTTTACTTGATAAATTTGAAGTTGGAATATTATTGTATTCTAAGCAAAGCTCTAGTTCACCATTCTATTCAAACTGTCGGCTTTCTTCAAAGAACAGGTAACGCATACATAATAGATAGATGGCTCTCCCAACATACTTTCTGCATTATATTCCAAATAAGCTACCACTCCTAGATTACAATATTGAGAATCAATACAATGGTTCGAATTTGCCTAACTGTTTGTATATGCCAACCATGAAAAAAAGCTTCCTCAAAACTTTACCAGTAGCAGTGGAGATATGGGAACCAAGAGCTCATAAAACATCCAACCCAGAACTCCAATGCTCTGTCTAGCAAATCTATATATATACATCCTAATATGAAGAGAAGAAAAGAAAAGAGAACAAAGAAGAGCTGCAAAAAAGAAAAAGATTGATTATATAAGTTACCAACCACTGCTTCATTCTATATATGAAAATGAGCTTCAAAGTATCATAGCGATGTTTTCTTGTCAATGGGCTAAAATATTTTCAGCATCCCAACGAAACAGGGAGGAAAAATGGCAAACTCAAGTATAGGAGAGGGATCTTTCAAAGGAAATCACCTGCAGGACAAAAGGTCATGCATCTGTTTCCTCTGATGGAGATTTGACTGAGTGTCTAAGCTTCCTGAGATGCTGAGCTATCTCAGTCAAGAGTTTAGTTCCTTCATCCCCTCTTTGCAGTGTCATAGCAGCATGCTTTAAGAAGCCACTATCGGCTTCAATGGCTCTCAACCTTTCCTTAATCAAAGATACTTCTCTTGTAAGGGTAGCCTTATTTTTGTTTCCTACCAAAACCAGAGAAACATAAAGGTTTAATGATAAAATATCCTGGAAAGACTTAATTTCAACATTCAATTACCTCTCTCTTCATCCTCATGCTTGGTTGTACTTATCTCTGAGGAATTTGATCCTTCCTCTGCTTTCATTTTCTTCTCGAGATCAGCCAAAAGACCAAGAAGATAAGATCTCTCACCCTCAAAACCTAAAGATGATTCTTCCTGATTCCCTCCTCTATTCTCAGTAGACCGTTCATAAGCATGCTCATTCTCGTTTTGATCAGCTCCATTCAAGCTAGCACAGTCTGATTTGTCACTAAACGATGAGAAGGACTGAGATTTCATTTCTTGGTAATCTTCACTAGCATCAATTTCACAAATCTCACTACCTACTTTCTTGATAGGCCCGTATTTCTCTCTATAGGTCTCGAGTTCAGACTCTAAAGCCTTTATCTCTTCTTCTCTCTTTAAAAGCATGTCTCTCATGACCTGCAGAGCTTCTTCATCATATTCTGCCTGCTCTTCCATCATTCTCTGATATTGTAAAGCCTCCATTTGGACGGCTGCCTTCTCGGCCTGAAGCCGAGTAATCATGGCCATTGCATTATTTGCTGCTACAGCAGAAGCACTTCTTTCTTCATCCAATTCCATGTACAAAGCCGTCAGCGACTTGTGGTCAAGACGAACTTGTCTCTTCAAGCGATTCAAAATGTCACCGTCTACCTCATTTGGACCACTTGCATCATTAGAATCCACATTAAAGTCTACTTTGTCCACTGATATCTTTCTAATACTCCCCCTGTTGAGCCATCTAGGACTCGCTTGAGCTGAATCTAATGAGAGACTGAAAAATCTATTTCCTCTTGCAAAAATAGGGGTTCCGTTAGCATCTTCATTTATGTCCTCGGACTCTGGTGGCAATGGCATTGTCACAGCTTTTACATCCTCTTTACCTGCTACAGGATACATCCAACAGTTCAGCATCAATCTGTATATGCACTTTATATCTTTTAAATGATAACAAGTTTAGACAAGGGCTCATAACAGAAGACAGGAGAAAAATAAACACACAACAAGAACAAGTTTCTTTTGCTATTTCCTATGACAAATGTTCACAAGCTAGCTGAAATGCCTGATGTTCAGACAAAAATCATGACCGGTGAACGAAAAACAGCTGTTTCTTTCCTCCTACAAATGCATTTCTATAATGTAAGAGAATGCAAGTTTTTGAGAGCAAATTTGCTCCAGACAGGAAAGTAACAGGAACTATACTACTCACCTTGATTATCTACATTTGAAGCATCATCCTGAGGAACCTCTGATTCACTGTCTGACATAAACTTAAGCTCTGTATACCTAATATGTGGCAAGTCTATGTTGCGTCCATCCTCATTTTTGCTTGCCAACCATGATGCCCGAGGAGATGGGGCTGGAGCATTCATTGATAAATTCCTCATATATTTGGATGAGGATCTCACTTTGAGAGGCTCCCCACAACAAGAACACCTCCGAATGCCACTCTTCTCATCAGATACCTCTGATTGATCATCCTTCTTCACCGGTTTCATAAGCAATTTCTGCTCCTCCTCCGCAGAAGAATCAACATCCTTGTGCAAAATCCCGACAAGGGACTTATACTTATCACACTCAGAATCTTTCCCTGTGGCAAAGGAAAGAAGGCATCCCTGGCACATGCTACGAATATCTGATAACTTCTTATGCATGTGACAATAGGCGAGGGATGAAATGTCCTTCTTGTGAACCTCACATATGGAATCATTGTAGTAAAAACTAGGGTTCCTGTGGACAAGGACATGATCTATCCTTGTACAGAGTAAACATGGGGTTCTGAGTTCGAAGAACTTGGCGAATTCATTGGAAATGAAGGCCAGTAATCCATCTACGAAAAGCAAGATTATCATCACCCATTCAAGGATGACATTAATCAAGAAATGCGGAAACTTTCCGAGCTTTTGCTCGATAATGGTCGTAAATGATCCCTCCTCTGGCATTTCGACAAATGCCTTGTGAAAAAATTCCCACCAACCAAGAATGATACCACAGATTAAGTAAGAAAAAGAACAAAGTGGGAAATGGAGGGAATCAATACGACCTCCCTCTCTCACCTCCCTCCCTCCCTCTCACCTTTTTCTTCTTTTTTTTCCTCTCTCTATTTTACCTTTCTTTCTCTCTCGCAAGTGCTGTGTGTGTTCGAGGATGAAGTAGAAACAGGATTTTTCGTTTCGAAAGGTTGACTAAATTTGGATTGGTGGCGTTGGTTTGGGCTATATGTGGTAAAGGGTGTCACAAGTTTTTGTTTTCAAAAGATGAAGGCTGGCAAGCGGACCATTTACCTGAATTAACGGTCTGCCATTTAACAACCAATGAAAGCCTAAAGCAAGGAAACGGCGACGTTTATCAGGTCATAGATTTTTATTTATGTTTGGATTAGGAAAAAGAAAAATGTAAAATCTTGACAATGATGAAATTTTGGATGACCCAAAAATACTTTTAAAATTTTCTGTAGATTTTTAAATGTAAATATTGAGCATTAATTATTTGTTTTACAAAACTTTAATACAACATGTACATCAATTTATATATTATACTACTATGCTATGGTCATGTATTATCTTATATTGCTATTATAAAAGTACAAGTAATTTTTGGGATGTTTTATGTTTTTAAATTCTTTTCATAATGACTAAAATAGCCCCACATAATATTATTAGACCATTAAATTAATATACAATTAAGTGATTTTGTAGACAATTTTAATTTATTCATACCCTCGAGTCAAAGCTCCAAAAATCTATAGTATTTCCAGGTATTTTTAGTTATTAAAATTGAACACCATACTCAAGCAAGATATTGGGAAGTTGTATAAGATCACTAAAAGAAAAATGAAAAATGAAAATTTGGACTTAGCTTATTAACTGCTACTCTCGATTCAACATCCATGATTGGGAACTCTCTTTTTTATTTATTTTTTTAATTATGAAATACTTAATTTATACATATATACATGCACATGTACATTTAAACAAAATTAATTGCATTCTGAAATCCATAAAACCATATTTATGGACGACGTGTTAGAGATTTTTGGAGTTGAAATAGTTTGGTAATTTGGTGCTAAGTACATAGCATGATCAAAATGAAAAATGTGATAAGCTTAGTTTGAATTTTTTTTAAATGTGCCTATAATTTTCACAACTATATCTATATAAAATAAAATACTGTTTCAAAAAGTATGTGACGCATGCATGCACTTTTACTGGTAAATAAGAAAAAAAATTGAGGCAATGTTTGGGAGCGTTCTCCCAAAATAAGCCTGTTCTGAGAGAACACTACCAGACATACAAGTCCCTTTTTCCCATTTTCTTCCACAATGAAGTTCCCAAAAAACACCTCAACTTCTCCCTATTAACAAAGTTGGCCCCTTCATTTTACATTCCCCAAAGCTCTAACCCACACAGCCTTCTGTCTCCCTCACATCTATCTCCCCCTTTCTTCTCTCTCTTCTCTTCACGCTCACAGCCCTTTCTCCCTTCCCCCAACTTCTTCTCTCCACGTTCACAATCCTTTCTCCCCTTCTCCACACTCACAATCCTTTCTCCCTTTCCTCCAATTTGTTCTCTCCACGCCCACAATCCTTTCTCCCCTTCCCCCAATCCATATTTTTTGCACACTACTCTTCACAAATGTTGAGATTCAGTCAAATTTATGGCAAAAAAAAACCCAAACGAAAGCGTTAAGTCACCATCTCTATTTTAAGTCCATGCAAGTAGTGAGGGAAAAATAATGTGTATAGGTTTTTCTGGTCTTGATTTATGCCTTTCATCTGAGTGCATGGAGGTAATTAACTCAGTGGCAATCAGTATGTATATAACAAATTTTGACCATATTTTGTGCGAGGGTTCTAGGAGTTGAAAACTTGTAATGATTTTGTATCATGTGCAATGTGATTAGTGTAGTGCAGCGGTTTGGATTCATAAGTCTAGCCTCATTCATAGTCAATTATTGCATTTAGAGGTTGAATTTATGTTTGCTTCCATCTAGCTTTCATGCTTTGAGATATGTGTTCATGTGTGTATGTGTTGTGAGGGTTGTCTTTTGAGAAATTACTAGCAGTACATGTCAAATTTTGTTTATGTTTGTTTTTCCTCCCTCCTCTATGATGGCTCGCTGAACTTGTACTTCTATTTTTTTGGTAGAACATCGTACTCCTTTTATTGCTAGGAGTAGTGTGCGTATTTGTTAGTGTCCAATTGCTATTTCACTTAACTTTGATGTTAGGCCTACGTATTGGGGGCTTATCTAAGAATTTTGCTTTATTGTCCTAGGCATTTAGATTTTGTCTTCAGAAAATTTAAGGCATGGAGTTTTTTTTTAAGGGTTGTTGAGAGTTGGTAATGATGCCTCTTTATGTTTGGATTCACTTCTGGGCAATAATTTGTTCCTTTGTGACTCTAATGTGTTGTATTAGTATTATGGGAGGGTTGTCTGTCCTCATTTTTTGACCAACACAGGGCAATATGTTTCCTTTTACTTGAGGTTATTACACCATTTTCAAATATAGGTGTTGTCGTAGTTGTCAAAATCTACTTTTGCTTTATATGCATGTGAACCTTGTTTGGCTTATGTTACTATGTGGCAGCCTTGGTTTATTGTCAATAAAGTTGCAACCTGTGAGTTTCTTGGATTCCCGGCATGCTACATTATGAAATTATGTGCCTTGTTTGCTTCCCTAATTTGTTCTCATATCCCGCACTTCACATTTTCTTGTCAAAGTAGTCATATCATGATGCAAAACCTGTTTCTTCATCATTTACTGACACACTATTAACCCCTTAACATGAGTGCATTTATAAATACATGTTTTTCTCCTTTAGTCTTTCTCACTCTCACACATTCACACATCCCACATATGGCATTCGAAGAAGTCCTCTTTTCCATATTTCCTTTTGCTTAGTAAACTGCTTTTATATCTCTCAACTGTCTGAGTAAAGTCTACCCACATACCTCTGATCCCTTAAACCCTTTCCACAATGGTAGGTATAAAGAATCTATATTCACATTGCCTTTTAATTCACATTTTCTAACATTTTGTATAGTGAATTAAGCCCTACCAAATCAACAACTCTTACAAGCTCTTCCGAAGATAATTTCTTTACCTCAACTACCAAGTCCAAGGTCATGTCCAAACCTGTAATACATTCCCCATTCAAAAGTTCTTGTAGTTCATCAATAAGTTATTCCTACAGTACTTACAATGTTTAATCCCTTATGTGCTCTATACATTGGCTTTTGTTTTGAACAATGTTCTTCATATTATTTTTATGTGGTGTTTAGTGTATTACGTATTTTGAATATTTTTATGTGCTTGTACATATGCTCTTCCCTATGATCTTCACCGTTTGAGCCATTAGAATATTTGGCATCATTGTTAAGGTTTCTCCATGCCAAAAATGGAGAAGTCATTCTCCCCTGATGACCACTTAAGATTTGATACTTTAAGTATTTGTTAGGATATTTTATGAAGTGGTAGTGATGTTCTACATCTACCTCATGTTGTTGTCAACATTTCAGTTTTGTCCATATATTAAGTGTCCACATTTCCACATCTCGATTAGGTTGGTTTTGTTCCTCATTTTCCATTTTCACTTCTGACCAACCACAATCACTCCCTGAATATTGTTGGACACTTTAAATTGTATCTTTTGATGTTGTCCATCTACATGCACTGTAAGTTGCTGTCCATCTGTCCAGAAATTGTTCAGCAGAGCATTTTGTATATTTTATCCTTTTTTCAACTTATTTTACTATCAGATTTGCAAGGTGTGATGGTTTAGATTTGTTACATTTACTGTACATTTAGTTTGGTTCAAACATGGTGTGGTCTAAGTCAGTGGCCATGGCAATGTACTATGGCTGTCAACCAATTTTTGGCAACCATTTTTTAGCACCTAGTTACCAGTTGAACCAGAGTTAGCTCCCTTGCATTCTATCACTGTTGGATCACCATGCATTTATGTCTCTTTGGTGCCATCCCAGCAAGTTCCTATGCCTGGGATGGATGGGAGTGATTATGGATAACTAAAAATATGATGGTGCTTTTAGTTGGATCACATTGTATTGTGTTGGTGTGGTCTTACAAGTTTCCATCAAACATTATTTTTTCCTAGTTTCTTCTTTAGTTGGTCGTTGAGCAAGACCTTTTTCACTTGTAATTAGAGGAGAAAAAGATGTATTTGTAGGTACACAACCTTGGACATACCTTTGACAAATGTTATTGTTTGTAATTTAGAATTTATAGTGTTAGTGTGTATTTATTTATTTCTCTTTTTTCATATTATCAGTTGCAATGTTTACTTTGATATGGTATATGGACCAAACTAATTGTGTATACTTTGTAGTATTTGTAGTACGAGCAACACGTATGATGAATATTAAATTATGGATTTTCATTTTTAGCCAATAATTTCACATTTTAGAATAAAAGTGTGTTCAAGTTTTAGTAAACTTTTGCTTATTAAATATATTGAACCATCACAAAAGTTTTCTTGGCACATAATGTATACTTTCACATTTTGCTTGTTAAATAACATAAAACAATACATATGATTAAAAGTTAATAATATTATGAAGAAATCTACATGTAAATAAAAGACGAAAAAAATATGAATACACAAAAATCTATATGTAAACTGCCATGTATTTAGTTATGTGCACTAAAAACAAATATTATAAAATATATTTACATTAAAAATAATATTATTTGATTTATATATCAATCAAATATTGGCACATAATGTCAATCCATACATGTAAATGTACATGAAAAAACTATATATAGAAATTGGATCATAAATCCAGAAGATAGATTACAATGAATTAAAAAATTATAAGCTAAAATAGAAGCAAACTATATCATGAAGATATTAATCACATTAAATAATAGGTTAGCTACACATATGATTTGGAATATTATTATATGTATATGTATTTGACAGTACATATAAAATATGTACTATATTTACATTAAGGGTTAATTACAAATACCCCCTTGAAGTTTGGCCTATTTATGCAAAACTCAAAAGTTTAATGAAATTACAAATACCCTCCCCGAGATTTTGTTCTATTTCACATTTTTTAGAATTTTTTAGCCTCCGTCCAAAAAGAAGCGGATGTCATCTAAAAGTTTGAATGAAAATCCGAAAATACCCCATAGTTACTATTATGATTATTTATAATATAAAAATATCCTTGGACATATTTATAATATTTTTCATACCACAAGGATGTAATTTTAACATTATTTAAATTATACATAATAATTTTAAATATATTTTATTATTAATTTAAATATATATCTAGAATATGTTTAATTAAACTATTTATTAATTAAAACAAAAATTAGCAAAAAAATTAAAAAATGAATATTAAATTCATCTCTTACATAAAATAGCTTTTATAGTTTTCGATTACATAATGATTAGTGATATCAAAATAATAGGTATTAATAAAATAATTTAATTAGATTAATTTGAAATTACTTATTAATGAAGAAATAAAATATGTAAAATATTAAAAAATAAAATAAAAATCTATTATCTTATATGACCATAGTTTTAATAATTTTAAATTATATATTCTGTAATATTAAAATAAAAACACATCTAAAATAATATAATAAAACTTAGTTCAATTTATTTATTAATAAAAATAAAAAAATTATTATCTAGCATACTAATAATTAATTAATAAGATAATAATAAAAATCTAAAAACTAAAAAAAATATTAAATAGAAAAAATATCTAAAATAATTTATATGCATAATTTAATTGATTTAATTATATGAAATGAAAAATATACTTATTAATTGAATCACATGTTATATAATATTAAAATAATAAATATATATGAAATAATTTAACCAAATGAATTATTAAAATAATAATCACATCTAAAACAAATAAATTATTTAAATAACTAATATATCTAATTAAAAATATGATAAAAAATTTAAAATACTTTATTAATTCTAGATAAATAGGTGAAAATTATATATTTTAATTTCGTGATATATTTGGAGCTTGTTGTAATTAAACAAAATCTCAAAGGGGTATTTGTAATTAACCCTTACATTAATTATAATACATATAGCACCTCTATATATAATTTATAAATATATGTGCAAATATGTATTAATAGGTTACAGATACTAAAAATTAACTATTGAGATGAGGGGTACTAATTACAATATACTTTTAAGTTCTTTGCACCCTTAACATGGACAATATTAATGGTCTTCTCTTGCATCATATAACATGTCTCTCACTTTGAATTCTATGTAATCTTTATGGAACTGTCACAGGATAAACTCGTTCATAGATGGACCTTTATGGTTATAACCCATCATATGGAGCTGATGGATCATACCATACCTAATCAGGGGTAGTAGTAGGTTGGGATACGTGTGATGGCTATTCGCTAATGAGAAATTGTTGGTTAAGTTTGCCTATAACGAATACCGGGCTGGTCAACTTCTCTCTACCATGTTCTCAGTGTACACATGAAATAAGATTTATCATAAGATGAATGTGGAGGCACAACCTATATTTATGTACTCGATGAAGCAACTTAAGCAAAAATAGAATAGACTTTGTGTATCGTGGCGAATATTTCATTCACTGATAACTAATGGTACAGGATACAAATGGGATTACGAGCGGAACACAATCACAAGTAGCGAGGATCGCATCGCCCACTGGCTTGCGGTATAGTTATGTTTTAATATTTGCAAACTTTTAATCAATTACTAGTATAATAATGCTCTTTTCGTTATTTTAGGAGTACCCGGATCATGGACCACGACTTTCCATGCTACAATTACTGTATTGAGATATTTTTGAAAAATGTTGTTTCGAGATCCAATGCCAGATCTTTAGCAATGCCGCAGCTAGCCACCAACGGTAATCAAAGTTGAAGCAAAAATATGATTAGAGGTAGTACTGATGGTTCAAAATGTTCAGCTTCATCATGTAATGACGTCAATGACACCGCTGGTACTTAAATAAAGGGTTCATCTTGATAGATAAAGGGCAAAAAAAAGAAGTTCTACACAAGAGAAAGGCAAGATCGCTTGGAGGAGGTCTTAAACAGATAAGATGGCAAGATGGATGCAAAGTCCGAGAGGATTCAGCTTAAAGCACAATCATCTATTTCCAAGTGTGTGCAGGCACTACATCGCCTAGATGGCCTACCAAACCACCTATTTAGAAGGGTTATTGATTCTCTTTAGAGTGCCACGATGAGGACATTCTTCCTACAACTAGATGATAGAAAGAGGTGCCTATGGTTTGAGTCCCTAGGTACTTAATCCAACTGCCACTTTCCCTGTGCCCCCAATGATCTACCATTTTTAAGTACTAATGTCGGTTATTTGTGTGATGTGTACTTCTTTGTTTCATTCACTAATGCCCCAATGGTATGTACGACCTTATCGTCACCAAACTTAGTAGTATTTAATCGCATCTTCTGTGGATTTCTATGACATGACACCATACCATATCTTTACCAACTTTCATATTGCTTGTGATACTTATTTTCTTTACATAAATGGCCAGTAGATCGAGCTCAATGCCACTACATGATAATGAGCTGGAGTTCAGCAAAGGATCACTTGGCATAACTGGTAGTGATGTATCCAACAGAGCTGATGATCTATTATTTGTCACATATGTCTTGTTGCCTAGTCTATATGTCGACAAAATGCCATGTAACACATTGACACTCTGTAGGGTGGATTGGGTTGGCAAGATAATGGATGGCCATCTTGACCGATTCTATGATAACATACACATGACGAAGCCCACCTTCATAGGCTTGGTCCATGAATTAACCAATCGTGGGCTTTTACCTCAAACGCAATAGTATCAGGTATCACCAACTGAGGAGGTTGCAATTTTGTGCAGATAGTTAGCTATCATTAGAGACAAAGGAATACCATGGAATGTTTCCAATACTTATTGAAAATGGTCAATCGCCATGTACATTGTGTGATTAGGGCACTGAATATGTTAGCGCTTAAGATCATAACTCCTCTAAATTTTAATGAGGTGCCCAATCAAATTCAATCCAATCCCGACTTCTTCTTGTATTTTTATGTATGAGATAGATAAAGGATCAGCTCTTACTACATAATTCATTTAATGAGTTTTTGTACATGAACTACTCAAATTTGATTTGTAGGGTGTTGTGGGTGCTATCGATGGCACATTAGTGTGTGCCTGGGTACCCGCTTGTAGATAGAATACATATAGTTACTGAAAAGGGAATATTCCTCAAAATGTCTTCATGATATCCAACTTTGGCCAAATGTTTACGCATGTGTATGTGGGTTGGAAGGGTAGTGCTAATGATGTATAGGTTTTGCTAAATGCCATCCAAAGTGACCTTACCTTTCCATTTCCACCACCAGGTATCATAAATTGATTATAATAACTATACATATTTGTATATATATCATATAATATTTTTATTGTTCAACTATTGCCTAGACCACCCTAACAAAAATTAACGAGTCTCATATAGAAAAGTATTACCTCATTGATGCTGGCTTCACAAACTATATGTACTTCTTATCCCCATATAGACATTCCCAGTACCACTTCCAACAATTCAATGGTACCCCTGTATACAGTGGGCCAACAGAGCTATTCAATTATCACCACACTCGATTTAGGAACACCATAGAACATACCTTTAGGGTTCTTAAAAAGATGTTCTCAATTCTAGCTTGGGGTATGCCTAAATACATTATCACCCGATAAACTGATATTGTTATTGCATGTTGTGCGCTACATAATTTCATCTATAAATTTAGTCAAGATGACAGCATATTCGTGATACCAAACCACAAACTTGTCCCTAATTGGGAGACCTTCTACTACCATGGTCACGCGAACCAACAGGAAATACAGGTACAGTCTGAATTCTAGGAAGGTCTAGCACAATAGATGTGGGCCAAGAGGCATTAATGAGCTTATATTAAGTTTGAAATGCTAACTTAGTATGTTGTATGTATGTTGATGCGTGTGTCCTTTTTCAGAACTTATTTACATCTCCAAGTATGTAATGAACATTATGCTTGCTATATGCTAATACCAAGTATTTGAATAATTATGTATCTCGCCCCTAAATATATGTGCATTATTTTTGTTTCGTATAATCTTGTTGCTCTAAGTTTTAAGTATTCATTATTTTGATTTATTGCAATGAGATTATTGTTAGGGTTTTGCTAAAAGATGAGTAGGTACAATCCCCCCCATATGTGCATGTGGTGCTGGCCCCATGCTAGTCAATATAGCCTCGATAGAGAGGAACTACGGACATTATTTTTTCAGATGCCCCATTAGACTTAGGCACCCAAGCAGCTTCACATGGGTAGACACCAGACCTAAGGAGGCATCAAGTATATATAGGCAACGTCGACCACTCATTCGTGCCTCATTGTATGGTACTTATAAGTTATATTTAGGTACTCATTCCTTTTTAATACAGTTTCCAAACTATGCAAGTACGTCTCAGGGTGCATTAGTAGATAGTGCTAGCAATGACATGGTAAATATATGGGGCCTTGATGTTGAGAAGTGGTTTGTACATATGCTTCTTGACGCTAACACAATAAACTTGCTAACAAATGAGCTTTACGTACAAATATGCATTCCAGACATAGCTAACAAACTTGGCAGGCACTTTCAGCATCCATACATGGTAAAATTTGTGAAGGAAATTTTTGATGACCTTAAGGAGCGCCACGACACAATGAAGGCCATTGTAAAAGATCCAGATGTATTCTACGAGCCATCAAATGGTAATATTTTTGTGCCTACTCATATGCAATTGGAGCTCCAAGCAGTTAGAATATTGTGCAGTACTATCTATAAGTCGTGATTTTGTATAATTATATGTGGTTTCCTAATAAGATTATCTTTGTAATGTGTGTGCAAAAGTACCGACTTGCTGAGCGCTATTAGCTATATGTAGAGACTAGATATGATATCCTATATGAGATCTTTATGCTGCGTGCCACACCACAACAAAACATACCTTGCCTAAGCTAGCCCGAGAGATGTGACAATCAATTGTTGGGTCGATAGAAACGCATATGTAAGCTATCAGGTTCAAGGGGATCACGTAGTTCTTTGTAATTGCAGGGGTCATCTAAGTTTGACATCTCACGTTCTCCATCGACTAAAGTTAGAATAGATATGCCCATTCGCTTGGACGGCTACATCAATAAAGGTTCAACAACTGGCCCTGTTTCATCATGGTATGCTATTATCCGATGAATTGGCACAAGGTTATCGAGACGTCGTGGCTCACCTCAAATGAGCCAAGTTAGTACGGGTCACATACTGAACTAACCACCTACATCATTTTGATCTTGTTGTATTTTGTAATGTATTATTATTATGTATCAAACTGACTATATCCTATAATATCTTTATGTACTAGTCAACTTCTAATTATTGTTGGTTGTGTGTATTGTATGTGATGAATAGACATTGTCAATTTAATATTAAATTTATTGGTTATCATTTATTACTTGGATCATGATATTAATAGTATAACCATAGACTATGCCAGGATTGCCCAATGGAACATGACCAACTCGTAATGTGCTTGCACATGGTATATTTCATAATCCCCATTGGAAGCCTCAGGATGAGGGTGTCCTCATTACTTACTTGATAGATGTTATGCCATCCCACGACATCTCTAATAGGGAGGTTCTTATAGATGAGTGCTCCCACATTACACACCGTCTGTCCTGGATATTTGGGAAGGAGAGGACAGTTGATGAAGTGAAGATGAAGATTTAGCAGCTGTGTGGCCGCTAATATGCATTTGTAGAGTACATGTAGCACCCCCCTTAAGGACAGCACCTAAGCTGAGGTACTATTCTGATTCAGGCTTATTTCTCATAGTACAGTTCAATAGTAGGCCCATTCATTCAACCATCTTATAATGAATATTGATACCATTCCACCAATACCTAATAATCCACGAAACAAAAATACTAAAGAGTTCAGGGGATTAAGTCTTATTATAGTCTCTAAAAGATTAAACCATTATTTCATCTTATACTACAGACTTCAAACAAAATAGATATATCACAAAGTTTATAAGATCAACCAAATAGTTACAAATTCCATACTTAATAACGGCTCCAGTCCTACTACAAAACAACTATATATATGTCATTCCACTTGATGTCCACCAGAGCTCATCCCTATCTGAAAGATTATGAAATACAGAGGGGTAAGTCCAAAGACTTAGTGAGGGATAAGTACAAGTAACAATAATATTTACCGAGGAGAAACTCAACTCGATAAGATATCATTTTCATACTGAATATAACAAAATTTAGAAAAATAGATAGACAATACCGAAAAGCAAATAGAAAACTCTCCTGCCTTATTACTCCAAGAATAGATTATAGGCAGATAGAATCATATAGGCAAATCAAACCCAAAGCATATACATTCCAAGACAAACTATAAAATATGCATTGCAGATTCACCTTATACCAGATAGACAGAAAAATTACCTAAGCGTAATAGCTTAGTATATAGCAAATGCCTATACGGACTATATAGCACACTGCGGATACCTAGGGGGAAATCCCTAGCATATCGCCCATACCCAAGGGGAAATCCCTAGAGTACGGTTGGCACCCAAGGGGAAATCCCTAGCATACCTGTTATGTCCAGGAGGAAATTCCTAACATGCCCCTACATAACCAAACAGATCGCCCAGTATGGCCCTTGGCCTACATATCACCATACAGATAACAAAATAACCGCTCGTACAGATGCCTAAGGGAAAATTCCTAGCGCACTATCAGTTTCAAAGTAACAAATCAGAACATAATAGAATAGAACATAATAGTATGCCGCCAAGGCAATAGAAAATAGTAATCGGAATAGATAAGCCAGCACAGCCAATGAATACAGAGCTAATAATAGATATGTCGACAAGGCAACAGGTACAGTACAGACAATACAGATATGAGATAGATAGATAACAAACTTAAGTTTTGGGCACCAGAACGAATAGAAAAGAAAATCGACATCAGAGATAACCCTCACAGGGGTATTCAAAGTAGATAATAGATAGCAGATGGCAGACAGAATCCAAATATAAATTAGAACACGGTTCAAAAATAGAGAAACCCAGACAGGGGCTTATTCCAACCACAGACTAGAAATATTATACCATATTGGCAGACCCTCACAGGGGTTTCCAACAATCTCAGAGCAAGTTAAACAAAGTAATAGC
>JACGDI010005478.1:475127-533843 GCA_014898725.1 Jacaranda copaia | reverse complement strand
TAAGGGTTTGTTTGCTTGTATTTCCCCGGAACGCCGTCGTTCTAAGGAAACAAGGCCAAACATGGCCTCCCTTTGCCACCATGTGAAATACCATAAAACCCCTTGGCCCTTCCCATTATTTATCAAATCCCACTTTAATTTCACATTCTCCCCTTCACACCAATACGCCCTGCCACACACACACACACCATAACATCATCACTTTACTACAACTACTACTACTACTACTAATAATAATAATAATAATAATAATAATAATAATAAAGATAATTAATAATAATAAAATTAATACTAATAATAATAATTATTATTATTATTATTGTTATTGTTATTATAATAATAGTATTAATTTTTTTATTATTACTAAAGATAATTAATAACAATAACAATAATAATAATAATAACAACAACAACAACAACAACAACAATAAATAGTATCAAAGCCATGGAATCAATATGTATTTATTTCTTGAAGTAACATATCATAATCAATTATGAATTTTTTTAAAGGTAAAGATTATGTTAAAAATAGTAAAGTGGAGGAAATAGACCTCCCAATTAATTTAGATCTTCTTAATAAATTGATTATTCCTAGAGTAGATCCAAAAACAGTTTACCAATATGGTACTTTTGAAAAAATTGGCTTAAAGTAGGTTATTAAAACTACTAAGGAAACTTATCCTCTTAATAAAGATGAAATTATTTTGAAACTTTTTAAAAAATAAGATCTTGAAAATTTTCAACTAAATATAAATTTCTTCATATGATACAACTTTTCCCATTATAAGAATCAAACTATTTATAATTAGAACTTTCTAATAAATGATTCTTATAGAAAAATTTCTTAATAATAAATTTATATATCCCATTATAAAACTGTGTTATTTCCCATTACTTATCAATGTGTAAAATGATTAGTAAGCCTAATCAAAAAATGATTCTTATAGAATCAAACTTTTCTAAATCTATTATTATTGTAAGAAGACCTATTAAATGGGAAGAAGTTATATTTTCTAAAAATTGGATTATTGAACCAGTTGTTCCTCCACAATTTGTTATCAATAATAATGTTGAGAGTATAATACAAACTCCTATAGGATCCATTCAGATCCAATTTAATACATTTGAATCTTCATATAGATCTAATACATCTAGACTTGTTCGATCTAATTCAACTTTTTCTCATATTTTTCCACTTGATTATATTGTGGAAACCACTTCTAGAGCATCTAGCTCTAGAATTAGAAAATTATCTGAAGAAGAAAATTCTAGAAAAGATAATTCTTTAAATACTAGATTTGAAAAATTAAGAATTCCTTAAACTAATATAGTTCAAGGAGTTCAAGATAATAATAGTGAAGGATCCATAGATCCTACTTTGTCCCAAATGGATTTTCACGTGGGTAATAACCCACTATAAAAATAAAAAAAAATTAATGAATCTTAGTAAATATGATTTTAGTCATGGATCTCAAGATAGAAAATTAATAAATCTTGAATTTAATAAATGATATGGTATGCCTATGACCAAGCTGAAACTCAAATATCCTATGGCCAAGCTATGACTAGGAAGATATGGATTGAGTTCAAACCATGTTGTTCAAGCCATCATCTCGGCCATGAAGCACTATGATAAGCTAAGCTGAAGGTTGAAGAGGTGCGATAAATTGAGTTGAAGCCTGAAGAGGTGCGATTAGCCGAGCTGAAGCCTAAAGAGGTGTGACAAACTAAGCTGAAGCCTGAAGCGGTGTGATAAGCCAAGCTAAAGCCTAAGCGGTGCAATAAGCTAAGCTGAAGCCTAAGAGGAGTGATAAGCTGAGCTGAGGCCTAAAGCAGTGGGATAGGTCGAGCTGAAGCTTGAAGAGGTGTGATAAGCCGAGCTAAAGCTTGAAGAGGTGTGATAAGCCGAGCTGAAGCATGAGATAGTGTAGGATTCAAGTTGAAATTTGAAAGATGAGCCAATAGATGACTAAGGTAGTTTGACCTTCACTCAATGCGAGATTTGAATAAGGCCACATTCCTACTCATGGCAAATTTGAAGAAATGGGTGGTTACCAAGCTAGTGGACTTAGGTGTTCAAGATATGGGAAAAACCACCTCCAATATAGGATGAGGGATTTTGGTGGATAAATATATCAATGTAAAATCCACAAAAAGGGGACTCTCTATTATTAAAAATATTTTTTCTATTATTAATAGCTTTTTTCGGTTAAAAATATGACATTCATCTTCTTTGCTCAAGAATTTTGATTTTTCTAGTTTAGGATTTATTGGTGTGAGATTTTATTTTACATCAATTGGCACCGTCTATGGGAATGATTGAGTCGAGACATGAGAAATGCAAATTTTTACATGATTACATAGATAAGAAATTCAAGTTTCATATGCTAGAAAAGAGGAGATTAGTTTTTTGTTAGTGAAACATGTAGATGGGAATCAATACTTGATGATATTATCTTTCCCCAAGCATATGAAAATTTCATCACTATATCATTGGGATATGTTGTTGCCAAATTGCAAAGGAGTTTTTCCCATAGAGTTTTTGTAGGGTTTTTGGGCTGCTGAAGTGTATATAAAGGGTTATTATTTTGAATTGAGGCATGAAACATCCTATGGATGAGATAGATGAAATCTGCAAATTGGACATTGATAAAGAAGGAGACTTGCATTTTATTTCAAATGTTGGATCATCTAGGACATTAAGGAGATGAAGTGGGGACTTTCATATCTTTATCCACAGATACGTTTTCAATTCATTCAAATACTATTGATGCATATGGGTTATTATTTACGTAATTATATGAACTTATCCATATACAAAATTAATTTGGGACACAAACGATTTCTTCTTAGAGCTCCCATACAAACTTGGAGTAAACATAGTGCTTTTGTGTCGTATATCAAGTGCCTTGTTGGGTAAAGATTTAATTGCCGAATAAAATGCATGAATATATCTTGTAGGACACTTTAATTCAATATTTTTGGGTTCCTGTTATCTGAAAAAAAAATTATAAAAAAAAACATTTATCCTGTATGTAAGTTTTCTATGAACAATTATTAAAGTTTAGTGCTTAATTTCTCTTGTACTCAAAAAGCTATGAATGAGTGTATGCTCAGGCATTCCATAAATAATTTATTTTTAAATGTTAGAGAACTTGTTATATCACATTTACAAGATTTGTGACCAAGAAAATGAAAAAAAAAATAACAATGATGTTGAATCCATTAGCCAATTGTTTCGTTTGCTTGCTATTAGTTTTGTTGTTAGTTTGCCATATTTGGGATATAAAGGTATTATACATGATTATTTAGATGATATTTCTGCATAACACAAACAGAGTTAAAACATCACTCTCAAAAAAGGGTAAAAAAAGAGAATAGAAAGATAATCTATTGGTTGTACACTTAACCTATAACTCTTCCATGTTGTTATTAATAAATAGTCTGACACAATTCTTCACCTCAAGAACCATTGGCACCTCACTAGTTGGTTGCCGATGATGCAAGTAGTAATGAGTTACATTTTACGTAACATAGCCCAGTAGACCCCCACTGAAAGAGAAAGAGCAGTGGAAAAAGTGCTCATGAATTTTTCAAGTCCCAGGACTACGATTTGCATTGGTAAACAACCTAGAAACAGTTGAAATTGTAAAAGTTCTTTTCAGTAAAAACTCATTTTTTGATTACTTTTTCTATTCCTTAGTCACTAGCAGCACATAATAGATAAAAGTAGCATTAAAGAATAAAACCCATGAAACAAGCAAAACAATAAAGTAGCTTCTTTTCCATTTTATGTTGAGGTGATTAATTGCCTGTTCCATAAGTATGATGTGAACTATGCACATGATTTTGATGCAGAATATTTATCAAATTAGAGATGAAAAGGTTACAAAAAAATTCCTATTAAGGTCCTCTACATAGATTATTTCTTAAACCTAGTCAAGATTTTTTAAGCTCCACATTTGGTTTGAATCAACTAGTCTCAAAAGAAACAAAGAATCAGTGTTCTTCAATATTTATACTGTTAATGAGGTCAAAGGCAACTTGTGTTATTTTAATATATTTGTTTCTACTGAAATTCTTGATGCTAGGTGTCAATGAATAGGAACTTGGTACAACAAGCTATAATAGAAACAAAAATAAAAATATTTCCAAGTCTACGCTAGAAGTTAGCTTGTTTTTCTCAAGGGAGGCATCACTTGAAACGAACATGATCAGGATGCATTTCTTATCATGAACATGCTAAGGACCCTATGTGGATTACAACACTCATGCCATCTATTGAGATATGTTAACATGAGATAAGTTTTTTCATGCTTTACTTAAAATTATGATCTTACTATTAATTGAAAATTTTGAAGAAAATAGTATGAATCATGCAATTATGGAATCATATGATACTTTGTTTTCTTTGTTTGGTGAATCAGATAGGAAATTGGAATCAAGGTGACTTCAACTCGGGCGAGCTCTAAACAATCATAGCACGAATGAGCTCCAAGCAAAGGGTCGAATGAGTTCAATAAAAGAAAAACTCAAATAAGTTCTAAGTAAAAGGCTCGAATAAGCTCGCCAAAAGAAAATCTCGAATGAGATTAGCAAATGAAAAACTCGAATGAGTTCCAAGCAAAAGCTCGAATGAGCTCAGCAAAATAAAAATCGAATGAGTTCTAAGAAAAAGGCTTAAATGAGCTCTCCAAAAGAAAAGCTCGAATGAGATTAGCAAAAGAAAAACTTGAATGAGTTCTAAGTAAAAGGATTGAATGAGCTTACCAAAAGAAAAGCTCGAACGAGCTTAGCAAAAGAAAAACTCTAATGAGTTCTAAGCAAAAGGCTCGAATGAGCTCACCAAAAGAAAAGCTCAAATGAGCTCAGCAAAAGAAAAACTTGAATGAGTTCTAAGCAAAAAGCTCAAATGACCTTGCCAGAAGAAAATCTTGAACAAGCTTGGCAAAAGAAAACTTGAATGAGTTCTAAGCCAAAGGTTCAAATGAGCTTGCCAAAAGAAAAGCTCGAACGAACTCGACAAAAGAAAAACTTGAATGAGTTCCAAGCAAAGGCTCAAATGAGCTCAGCCAAAAAAGAAAAAAAGAAAAAAAAACTCAAATGAATTCTAAGCAAAAAGCTCGAATGAGCTCAGTAAAAGAAAAACTCGAATGAGTTCCAAGCAAAGGCTCGAATAAGCTCGATAAAAGAAAAACTTGAATGAGTTCCAAGCAAAAAGCTCAAATGAGCTTGACAACATCAAAACTAAAATTCAAAGGCTCAAATGAGCTCAGTAATATCAAAACTCGAAAGAAATTAAAAAGCACAAGTTTGGTATGTCAAAAACCCAAATGCGTTGGAGCTCGACAGCATTAAGAATGAGGGTATGCTTACAAGGGTTTGAGCATGCAATTAAGGTGCAAAAAATATTAGGCTCATAGTCTGGGTTGAGCTTACAACAAAAATAAAGTAGTTCCTCAAAAGAAGCGACACTCATAATTCAAGCATTAGGAGTATTAGCTTAGTCGAAAGGGAACTCGTAGTCTTAGCTATAGGAGACGAATATCCAACCTGACCCGTTGATCTCATTACATTCTTATAGCTCAGCCCCAGCTTCTTCTTACCCTAGCTTCGTCTTAACATCCTCTGGCTCCTGCTCGGTCCTGGCATCCTCTTCATCTGTGTCAAGAAAACTACAATCCAAACATTACATGTTGCTACTTATGTGCTCTACCCATCTCTATGATGCCCCTTCTCTCTAACTAGTTAATACATATATATATATACCATAATGATAATATTTCAGTGTTTTCTTAGGTATTCCAGTCATGATTTTAGCTTGGACTCCTGTGCTTTAGTCCAAAAACAAGCACACTTGTCTTTGAACTGATTTAATTGAGGAGTGTTGATACGGTATGCCTATGACCAAGCTAAAACTCAAATATCCTGTGGCCAAGCTTTGACTAGGAAGATATGGATTGAGTTCAAACCACACTGTTGAAGCCATCATCTCGACCATGAAGCACTATGATAAGCCGAGTTGAAGCCTGAAGAGGTGCAATAAGCCAAGCTGAAGCCTAAAAAGGTGTGACAAACTAAGATGAAGCCTGAAGCGGTGTGATAAGCTGAGCTAAAGCCTAAGAGGTGCAATAAGCCAAGTTGAAGCCTAAAGAGGAGTGATAAGCCGAGTTGAAGCCTGAAGCAATAGGATAGGTCAAGCTGAAGCCTGAAGAGGTATGATAAGCCAAGCTAAAGCCTGAAGAGGTACAATAAGCCAAGCTAAAGCCTGAGATAGTGTAAGATTCAAGTTGAAATTTGAAAGATGAGCCGATAGTTGACTAAGGTAGTTTGACCTTCACTCAATGTGAGATTTGAATAATGCCACATTCCCACTCATGGCAGATTTGAAGAAATGGTGGTTACCAAGCTAGTGGACTTAAGTGTTCAAGATATGGAAAAAACCACCTCCAATATAGGATGAGGGATTTCGGTGTAAAAATATATCAATGTAAAATCCACAAAAGGGGGACTCTCTATTATTAAAAATATTTTTTTTTCTATTATTAATAGCTTTTTTCGGTTAAAAATCTGACATTCATCTTCTTTGCTCAAGAATTTTAATTATTCTAATTTAGGATTTATTGGTGTGAGATTTTATTTTAAGTCAATAAAGAAAAGTGAGACCCTTTTAGAAAATGATTTTTTGAAACATTTTCCACTACAGAAAATTACATTTTCAAAATGAATTTTATAATTTTGTTTCTAAAAAAATCAATTAATACCTTTTGTTCCTTGATTTCTAATAACCTATGTGGAAAATTATGTTTCTGTTATTGAAAGAAATTATAATCTTTCAGATGGAACAATATTAAAGGATGTTTATCCTCCTCAAAATCCTTTTCATATTGAAAAGGATGGTTAGAAAATGCAATTTTCTACCTTTCAAAAATTATTTGAAAATGATACTTTAATGATAACAACCTAAAATATTAATTTTCTTTTAAAATAAGAAAATTACGCAAATCTTTATTTAAATGTTTTAGGAGAAAATATTTACTATCTTCATACAAGGGTAGAAGAAATAATAAATTCTATTACTAAATTAAGAGAATTTCTTAAAAATATTCCTAAAGAAGGACTAAATATATCTACCTCAAAGGAAACTATTGCTACTCCTACTATTCAATCTCCTCCTGAAGTTCAAAATTTTAGATTAAGAAATATGCTTGAATTAGAGGAAATTATACAAAATCAATTTTCAAATATGAAGCTATCAACTCTTAATAAAGAATTTGAAGAAAATATTATTTCAAGTATTAAAAATGACACTTATAAACAAGAGATTCAAGATGAAGTTAATAGACTTCAAAAATATGCTGATAAACCAACTATGGGATTATATTATTATCCTAGACCTTCCGCTCAAGATGTTCTTCATGAAGAACAAGAATATATTGTTAATAATTGTTATAATGGTAAAAACATCTATGAATGGAATATAGATGGATTTACTGAAAGACAGATTTATAATCTAGTCCATAGAATACTTATGTACAGTACTATTTGTAAAACTAATAATAATTCTGATAAAGCAATTGTTAATATGATTATTGTAGGTTTTAGAGGCCAATTTAAAGGTTGGTGGGATAATTATTTAACTAAGCCTAATCGAACTAAAATTTTAAATATTGTAAAATCTGAAGGAGGTAGTAAAACTTTTGAAAATGTTGTCTATACTCTTGTTATTAAAATTATAGAACATTTTACTGGTAGATGGTCTGACAATTTCAAAAATATTATACCTTTATTAAATGGCCTTAAATGTCATTCGCTCACCTCATTTAGGTGGTATAAGATACTTTTCTTTCTAAAGTTATGGAACTTCCCGAATCTAATAGTATTCATTGGAAGTCTAAATTTATAGAAGTTCTTCCTTCTTTATTCTCTGAAAGTATTAAGATATCTCTTAGAAATAATGAATCTTATGTTGATTATAATAAATTTACTTATGAAAAATTAATAGGAACATGCATACAAGAGGGACTTGCCCTTTGTAATGAAATTAAGTTAAATCAACAGACAAAAAAACATAATATTTTTGAAAAAAGTCAACTTAGCCAATTTTGTGGATAGTTTGGTATAGACCAACCTACTACTAATAAACATAAAAATAATATTTCTTTTGAAAAATCTTATTATAAAAAGAGGAAAAAACATTTTCATAAAAAGAAAAGAGATAAAGAAAATAAATTTTTAAAAAGAATTATAAAAAGAAGCGTAATGCATGTTCGAAATGTGGTTGCATAGGTCATTATGCTGATAAATGTAATGTTAAGAAAAAGATTAATAATCTTAATATTGATGAAGATCTTAAAGAGTCTTTCTCTGAAATTATGCTTAATTCTTCTAATAGTGAGTTAGAAAAATCATCTTCTATTACAAAAAATGAAAATATTAATGAATGTGCTTCTACTAATATAGAAGGATCTAAATTATATTGTGATTCTTGTAAAAAAGGAAAACCCTATAGTAAATACTATTCTTGAGTTAAATGTTTTAACTCAAGATAGTCTTTTAGAATTTTTAAAATTTATAAAAGATCCAGTCTTAAGATCAAAAATAATTGATCACATAGAAAATACTTCTTCTTATTCTAATTTAGAAGTTTTATAAAATAAATTTCATAATAACCAAGAACCATATACTATGGCAGAAGTTTATAATCTTTTTAAGCAAAGACAAAAGATTGAAACTCCTACTACAGTACAAGATCTAGTTCATGAAGTTAATAATCTTAAAAAAATATTCTAAAATAAAAGTTATAACAAAAGTTTAGAAAATAGGTTAAGAAGAGTTGAAATTTCTCAAGGAATACAAATTGTTGTTTGTGAAGATATTCCTAGGATGGAAAATATTTTTGATAATTTATCAGGAAATTTTAATACTAATTTTCTTTCAATATTAGAAATGATAACATTTCAAAAATGATTTATTAAAATAAAAATTTTAATTGATAATAGATTTTCACAAGAACTTATTGTTGTTGTTGATAGTGGAACAAATTTAAATTGTATTCAAGATGATTTAATACCTACTAGATATTTTAAAAAAAACTTCTCATATTTTAAGATCTACTAATGGAGAAAAAGTTGACATTAATTTTAAGCTCCCTCGAGCTTTTGTTTGTAAAAATAAAACTTGTGTTCCTCCAAGTTTTCTCTTAGTAAAAAATATTTCTAACCAAGTTATACTTGGAACTCCTTTCTTAAAGAAAATTTATCCTTTAAAAAGTATTGATGAAAAAGGTTTTATAGGAACCTATAATAATAAAAAGATATATTTTCAACTTATTACAGAACTATTTTCAAGAGTTCTTAATCAAATTGAAGATTTACTTAAAGCAAAAACTTTTTAAATACATTTCTTAGAACAAGAAATTAATAGTTTTACAATTCAAGAAAGACTTCAAAATCCTAAACTAAAAGAAAAAGTTTCTCTTTTAGAAAATCAATTTTCTGTACAAATTTGTAATTATCATCCAAATGCTTTTTGGAATAGAAAAAAACATATTATTGATCTTCCTTATGAAGATAATTTTAATGAGAAAATTACTACTAAGACAAGATCTTGCCAAATGAATTCTAAATATTTAGCTTTTCGTAAAAAAGAAATTGAATCTCTTTTACAAAAGGGTCTTGTTAGACCTACAAAATCTCCATGGTCTTGTATAGCATTTTATGTTAATAAACATGCTAAACAAGAAAGAGGAGCACCAAGATTAGTAATAAATTATAATCCTCTTAATAAGGTTTTAAAATGGATTAGCTATACTGTACCTAATAAAAAAGATCTTCTTGATAGACTTTATGAAGCTAATATTTTTTTCAAAATTTGATTTAAAGTCAAGATATTGGCAAAATCAGATTAAAGAATCAGAATTATTCAAAACTGCTTTTAATATTCCATTTGGACAATATGATTGGACTGTTATGCCTTTTTTTTTTAAGAATGCACCTTCAAATTTTCAAAAAATTATGAATGATGTTTTTAATCCTTATAGTAACTTTATACTTGTTTATATTGATGATGTTTTAGTATTTTCTAACGATATAGAAAATTATTTTAAACATCTTTATATTTTTAAACAAATTTATTATTAATAATGGTCTTGTTATATCAAAACCAAAAATGCATTTATTTCAAACAAAAGTTAGATTTCTTGGACATTTATAGAAAAAGGAAAAATAACTCCTACAAATAGAAATATTGAATTTGCATCAAAATTTTCTAATAAAATTATTGATAAAACTCAATTACAAAGATTTTTAGAAAGTCTTAATTATATTTCTCCTTATTATAAAGATCTTGCAAAAGATACTGCTATTTTATATGATAGATTTAAAAAAAATCCAAAATCGTGGACTAATAATCATACTAATATGATTATTCATATTAAAGAAAAGGTTAAACGACTTCCTTGTTTAATGCTTTCTAATCCCTCATGGGAAAACATTTTAGAAATTGATGCATCTAAATTGGGATGTGGTCAAATATTAAAAAAAATAAATCCTATTAATAAAATAGAAAATCTTATAAGATTTTATTAAGAAAAATGGAATAATAGTCAAAAAAATTATACTACGGTGGCAAAAGGAATTTTAGCCATTGTTAAATGTGTTCTTAAATTTCAAAATAATTTATATAATTATTTTTTATAATAAAAATAGATTGTCAAGCTGCTAAATATATATTTGATAAGGATTTTAAACATAATATTTCTAAGCAAATGTTTGCTAGATGGCAAGCTTATTTAGCACCATTTGATTTTAAAATTATTTATAAAAAAGAAAGTGATAATAATTTACCTGACTTCCTTACCTGTGAATTTTTGCAAGAACAATGAAATGATTCTTCATTATAATAGAGGAGGTGGGAACCACCATTCTTATAGAGGTGGAAAGAAAAATATTATTGCACAACATGGTAAGTAGAAGCTTATAACTTCCTCTCTTACTCAATCATCATATGGATCAAGAAATATCTCGAACAAAGATGATCCAATTTATGAAACTCCTCTTTTTGCTGAATGTTTAAAATTCAAAGAAATCAAGAATTTTCTAATAAAAATCCTAAAGAAAAAACAAAAGGATTTCAAAGACCTTCTTATTCTAATATTACATTAAATGTAGCTTCCTCCGAAGATGAAGATTCTTTGACTACATTTGAACAGAAAAATTATAAGGACATTATAATGTTCTTAGAATATAAGGATCTCTAATGAAAAAATGATTATTGAATTATAGTTCAAAGATATCTTGATACAGCATCATATGCTGCAAATTCATATAAGCAAAGATCTTTCTTTGAAAATATTTTGGTTTATAGAGGTTCATGTGAAATTTCACATTTTTATCCGAGTCTTAATGTAAAAACCTCATTCAATTTCAGCAAAATATTTGTCAAAAAGCTTATAGCAATTGAAGAATGGGGAATGTCCTCTCTTCGCGAGAAAGAACATTTTCATAAGGAACTTAAAGTTCCAATAAAGTTTAATTATTGAGATTATATCCAGGCATCTGACAAGGTTTTCTTATATGAAAATCAAAGAAAGAAACATTGTTGGTTTATCAAGATTTGTCCAGAAATTTTTCAACATGATATACCAAATTGGTTTTTAAATTGGTGAAAATCATATGCTCCAACTCAGAGGAGCCTTTGATATATGGCCCAAATATTCAAGCAAGCTATTAGAAGTTGAGGAGAAGCATCAATTAATAGAATGAATGGCTAGCATGTATTTTTTCATGGAATTCTCAATACCATGGATCTGAAAATTGATACCCGAAGTTAGCACAAATGAAGAAAATATTTTATGTTTGAAGAGAATATTTCTCAATAGATTTGGAATAAATTAATCCAAATGAATAATGAGACCAAAAATTTGCATGGTCAAGAAATTTTGGATAATATTTTTCAGAAAATTCAAATTTATAAAGAAAAAATAGAGGAAGACAAGAAGAAGGAATCTTCCAGCCTTTTCAAGAAAGCTTTAGAAAATATTCAGATGAGAAAAGGAAAATTGTCCAAACAAGAATTAATAAAGAAATATCTTGATAAGGTTCAGAAAGAATTAATGAAAAATATTGATGATATCAATGAAGAAACAGATGATAAATCTGATGCATCAATGACGACTTCCATTTCTGCAAAATCAAAAGTTGGAGAAAATCAATTTGAATATTTGGGAGAAGCTCAAGACTTGGAAGATGATACCCCACCAAATTCTCAAGAAATTGAAAGAATCTTTCTATCTCTCAAGAAGACAATTACCAAAAAATAGAATAATAATTTTTATTTTGTAATAAGATAAATAGTAATAGACAGTTTAATTTTACTATTCGCACTTCAAAATTTTAGAATCCGTAATAATACTTTTACTTTTTACTATTCGGACTTCAAAATTTTGAAATCCATAATAATATTTTTTTTGCTTTATATAAAGTAGTTCTTTGCTTTGAAGAAGGTAGGCAAAAAATTGTTCTAGTTTTCTTTCTTTCTTATTCTTCACCTACTTTCTTCCCCACCTTCCCACTTGTAAAATTTTTATTTTTCCTGAAGAAGGCCTCTAACCAATTGTCAATAAAGGTACTTAAGTTTAAGTTTTATTTATTTCTATTTTATGATTTTATTTGATTATAAGCCTAGCCAATGGCAAATTATAAACTTTATGATATGTTCCCGATAGAATAAGTACATATTGATTCTATGGGTCTGATACCATTTTAGAAGTAGGATCCATAAAGCAGATAAAAAACTACTATGTTCCTGAACTAACCCTTTAGGCCCTTATAGGAAATTTACCTGGATTTAGATAATAGTGTTAATTATATTTATAACGTAAATAGCATTAATAATAAATAAAACAATAATAATAGTAATACTAGTAATGGTAATGGTATTCGTAATTATAATAATAATAACCATAATAATATTAATATTATTTATTATTATTATAATAATAGTATTAATTATATTGATGATCTAAGTAGCATTAATAATAAATAAAACGATAACAATATTAATATTAGTAATAGTAATAATATTCATAATTATAACAATAACCATAATAATAATAATAATAATAATAATAATAATAATAATAATGGTAGTAATAGTATTAATAATAATAATTAGGGTAAGTATACAACAACAACAACAACAACAACAATAATAATATTAAATATAATCTTAATATTAATATTATTATCAGTAATAATAATTACAATTAAACAAATTTTCAACTAACAAACAAAACTCATAAAATATTATAATATAACTCACTTAATCATTACAAACTTACAACATAATCATATCTCTTCAGTACATGCACATTCATTTATACACAATATTTTTAATTAATATGCTTACAATTAAAAAAATTCTTTCATATCAATTTTTATCCTCAAACACCAACACAAAAATAATAATGTGACATTTACAGTAAAAAAATACTCCCTAAAAAACATATCCAAACATATCAAAACTCCCAAACCCCATTTTTTACTATTGTTAAAAATAATAACCAAATATCATTCACATTCTCTAATCTTCATTTCACATTCTCCTAAAATTGCTTCATTATTCATTTTCCCAAAACACATAATAAAATCAAACAAAAAACATATCCAAACAAAGTGTGAGATTCTTTAACAAAATACTTTCTTCAAGATTTCACACAAGTAAATTGATCAGCCCCCGCACATAATGTGCAATATTGGCATGCTTGGACCTGCAAACGAAGGTTATCTAGAACGTTTGATCTCTTTCTCAATAACAATATACTTTCTCAATAACAATATACCGAGTTCTATAAGCAATAAGCTTATGTTCAAGCTACTGTGCGGATGGACAGCTGTAAAGAAGCTGTACTTGAGACTCTTCAACTGTTGGGACATTTCGATTCCCTAATTAGTAGAGAGTACATTTGCAGACATGTAAGGGGAAATACAGCCTTGTACCTGAAAAGGTGGAATAACTCAAATTCAAATTCAAAAAAAAAAACAAAAAGGTATAATCTGAACAAGGAGAAAAAATGGATGGAAAAAATCAAAGGGGAGAACACGTAGAGGAGGCTGAAGGGTACTAGAGCAGAAGAGATGAGAGAGTATTACCAACTTATAATGGAACCTAAATGCTCACACAATTAGTAAATTCCATAAAATAAAATAAAATTGGGCAAGACAAGTACCTGCAGTAAAGAAGTAGGAATTTGAATAAAACCCTGAAGTAAAAGATCAACATCATCCAGAGCCGGCCGGGGAATGGGGGTAATAACCTGGACCACTCCTCTCAAAGTGTCAATGCCTCTGACAATCCCTGGTAAATAAAAGAGAGAAACTTGAGGTTTCACAAGAATTTAAACAAAACAATACCATAGAACTATTTGACCTCATAACGAATGCCAGTCAAATTTTGCAAAATGAGCTTCTTAAAAGGACAAGTAGGGGTCATATGTTCATGACTTGCAGAATCAAGCAAGTTACTAAAAAGGCCTTCTAATTAGAACTTTAGAGGCTATTTGACTAAACTTGTTTAAAAAATTTTATAAGTTCCTACATCATATAAGATACTTTGAGATCTTATTTTTAAAATAAGTTATGAAATTGTTAGGATAAGATAAGATTTAGAGCTTATAAAATGTTATAATGATAATTTTATAATTAAAGTAGTTAAAATTAAAGGAGCTTGTTGAAATTTGAAAATAAATTATGATCTCCTTACATTTTCTAAAACAACTTCTAAAATTTTTACATCTCATTTTAGGATTTTATATGCTCCTTTTAAAAAAATTTACCAAACACTTTCTAACATGTCTTAAAAGCTCTTAAACATCTCATAAAACTTTTTAAGGAGCTTATAAGCTCAACCAAGCACCCTCCCAATAAAGTCATGTCCAAGCTTATAAGATTTACTTCAGAGAATTCAAACACGCTGTTGGTTAATCTATGATCAAATTGAGCTATTCTTTAAAGAGAGTAAAGTATCCTGTAAAAGTTAAGAAACTCGAGTGATAGAGAAAGGCTGTGAAAAAGTTCAGTTATCTAACCCAAGCCAACACATTGAGGCCATTGCTCAGATTCTGCACTGATTGCCAGACCAACAATAGTTGCATTCAAACTGTAGAAAGTTTCAGTCACTGGAATCTAGCAGGAAAACATCATACTGTCGGAAATTCATTTTTGATATGGATATGTAGAATAACTAATTCAATATAATATAAACTTAAAACAGCAAATTGTTAAATACTTCTCTAGAGAGAGAAACAAGTGGCTGGAGATATCCCTTGTAATCTTAGGGGCAATCCTGAACTAGAAAGGTAGTCTGTCAATTATTATTGAAGCAACATAAAGATCTGAGTAGCTAAATCTACCTGGCAATGAAGGTGTTTAATTTTGATACTAGATATAGAAATTTCATAAGGAGGGAGAGCAGCTAATCCGCGAGCGAGTTCCTTGATTGTGGAGATAGTCATGTTACTTGGAAAGCATTGCCTGAAGTATGCTATTACACGCAAATCTCGTAGAAGGCGTGCATCATTTTGTACCAGCAACCTAAAATAGAGATTGTTAGCAAATACAAGCAGCAAAATGACTCCTTTTATATAGATCAAGACCATCTAGTAAAATTCATGTGGCTTTGAAACAGACAGTTTATCATGGTAACAAGAAAAAGGACACTGCTTTTCAACGAATGAAAGCAAAAAAATTCATGAAAAGGAGATGAGACTTCGCATATGGCAAAAGTTAAGGGAGTGATAGCTTGCAATCAATTCTCCTAAAACTTTGTCTGTAAACACATTTCCTCTCAACTTTTATTTGTTTGTGGAGTCTGAAGAAAAATCTCAGAGAAAGTCTCCAAACTGGTCGTTATAAAAAAAGATATGGCGCATCAATTGTAATCATTATATTTTTGTCTCATTCTCATTTCTCTAAAACTATTTTATTTCACTTATAATACCTCTTCTCTCATCCAAACACTTCACATATTACACCAACTGCAATCATTATACTTTAACTCACATTTAAATGGATTCTCAACGATCATTTTCCTTTGTATAAAACTATTTATCACACTTTTTCTCTCAAAATCCACATCTGAAAAGTGAGATGCCAAGCAATCGCTCCCTAAATGTCTACCGCAGCAGATGATACAAATTTTGCCATAAGTAGGAGGAAGTGTCCCTTATTAAAAGAATTTTGACACATGCACCAAGTCCTCAAAGATTTATGAAAAGGGATCTGCATGTGCACTTTAAAGTACAGAGACTAAGAAGCCCCATACATAAAACTTCAAAGTGACACAATAGAGTGGAAAACCTATTAAGACAAATGTGATACTAGAAATCAGAAAAGCCAAATCTTTAACATAAAAATGACGATTTAAAAAGAAACGTACGATCTCTTCAAATGGTCCTGACGAGCAACATTGATCTCAATGAGAGTCACAACATTAGCATTTTCCTCATTTAACCAAAATGCACCAGCAGGTAAGTTCTTGCTCTCAGCAGATATTCGAATCTTAACCACATGGGTAGGAGACATATATTTTAACATATCCACCAGTATTTCGTACCCAATTCCTTGTATACAAAATAGATAATAGTGTGTCATTGTCATATACAGGAAAAAGTAGATTTCATGCACATGAAGTATAATATCTGAACTTCAAATTCATGGCAGGTTATAAAAGGACTAAAGAGAAGCAACAAAATGTGAAGAAACCTTTTACCCAGCCAGGGGTATTTATGACAAGCGGCAAAGCAACACTACCCTGGATGTCTGTCCTGTTGTTCATGCAGTATTCCTTGAGATAGTGGTCATACAGGGAAAATATATAAGCCACATACATAGTTGGGTCTCTTTTTGAGGAGACGTCACCAAAGAAAAAGCATCTGAAATGATATTCAAAAGTAAATAGTTTAGTGGAGTTCTATTCCATAGATTTGGCTGATATGTTTAGCTTAAACGGCTAAAAATAAGCACTATCTACACAGAAATCAACCTCCGCTACACATGAAATTATATGATATAATTTTGTGAGCTTCAAATTGATAGGTATATTCCAAACATATTTGGCAAAAACTTGAATAATAGATTTTATCAAATGGATTAAATTCCATCAGCCAAGGACTGAAACTAACAAAAATTTACAATAGATCAAAAAAAGTCGTCAAAAGATCACAGTCCACAGCCAGGCCTGTAAATCAGGCCATGACAGTTTATGTGAAATTTCATCCTAGAAATTTATGAATTTTGGGCTCCCCACTCCAACCCAGACCAAAAATTGGGGAACTTATGAGATCAAAGTTCACATTCAACTGATGATATTATATGAAATCATCAGATCTAAATTGTCTTTTTCTTTATGCTTTGAAGCTCATATGTATTTTGGAAAAAGAAACTTCAAATTTAAATATACAAGGCACACCACTGTGAGGTATGCCATGAATCTATAAAATATGATTCAAGGGCTGTTGGTAGATAAAAGCGACACGCACATATTTTCAAAAGTTAGGCACTAATTCTATTCATAAAATTTGAAAAAGAAAAAAGAAAATAGCATATTGAGAGATTGCAAAATTGAAATATGCATTATAATTGCATAATCTATATGCTTCTTTGTTGCCAAAATATCATAGGTGCAATATGTTATTTCCATAAGAGCAAAGAAATATCTAATAACAAGCATCTAAGGAGAGGCACTCCATCAAGAATCGACAATAAACAATTACCATCACAAATCAGTGCAGCAGCGCACATCTAACACGCCAATGTTTTCCAGCTAAATTCCACATATGCACCAAAAATCTATTACATCTTATACTAGCGAATCATTCCTGTTAGCTTAAAAAAAGATTTGGCATGCTACACTAAATAATTGAAATGAATTAGTTTCATACCTCTCAGGAGTTTTCAGGCATGGAATCGTCAAATCTAAATATCAAACAGAAAATAGTTATCAGAATACATTAACCCAGACAACAAACTGACAACTCAACCTAAGAATACAGAACAACCAACTTAGTGGAATGGTCAGGACAGTAAAAATAATGCACCTGGTGTTATTTTGTCAATAACAGTAAGTGATAGGAGACCAGGAGGAGTGAACTCCGTCTGCCCAACATCAGTATCAAGGTAAGCCACTTTTTTGTGCCTGAAATCAAGAGTTCATAGCTTGAACATCTACTGCTCATTAAAAAAAAATTGTGGTTCCGCTGTTGACAGTTTTATGTTGCGTGCATGCACAAGTCCTAACTGCATAGTATCACCTCACCATTTTATCAATCTAGAATTCCTATTTCATGTGAAAATAAGTGAAATACCCAAAGTTTCAGATTAAATACACTTTCAAAAGCACACATATAGGCACAATATTGTTTTACCGTACGAATACAAGTTTATCTAAATAAGCATGCATTGATGTGCATGTCTATATATATATTAACATGCATGTGTCTATGTTTTCAAGTATATTTGCATCTTTAGATCTAATAAACAGCATAGTCTCACCCGACTGTTTGCCAATCACTACGAAACATTTTTACTCAATGATTCGATCAAATCATTAACTATACACATAACAAATATGAAACTAATTCAAGTTCAAATTTTGGACATGATCACACATTGACAGGCATGTGAGTCATGTGGAGATGTCTCTACAAGTAAATTTCATATGCAATTTTTTTCTGCTCACCCAAACATCACATCTCAGTAATTTTCCCCACATATTATATCAGCAATACCCAAGCCCACAAAGAACCACCAACCAAATACTACAAATTTTCGGAATACCCAAGTCAAGAAACTCAAAGTTCTTCAGAAAAAAACAGAAGGCCATTTTTAAAAAAATAAAGAGACAAGAAATTAACATGAACAAGGTAAGGTCCGATGAGATACCTCTGGAGAAGAACATTGAGGAGGTGGCGGGAGAAAGTGGTTTTGCCGCTATTCTTGGGACCGCAGACAAAGGCAATTGGAAAAGCAAAGGAACCATAGGCTATGGCCTCGGCTGCGTCAGACCATTCATCAGGTATAAATATTTTTGGTGATGGGTTCTCAGTTTCTGAAGCTGCCGCCATGTTTCAAAAGTAACTATAATTTCTTTCTCTTTCTAATCGTTCTTCAATCCATTCTTTGTATATTAATACGTATGGGCGGCGGGAGTGGTTTGAGTTGGGGGATTAGGGGAGGATGGAGGTACAGTGGAAGCTGGGCACGCCAGCGGCGTGTGTCCTATGATTCTTCCTGTGTCAAAACCTTTTAATTTGTTCTTTTTGCAATTATACATATTATGAACTCATTAATATTTACAAAATACTAATGATGGCACATTAGAAGTTTCAAAAATTTTGAGTTTAATAGGAACTTGTAAATTTTTTTAAAGAGAAGGTTTGTCTTCAACTTATATTGGAGTCAAACACATTGGCAATGGCCAATGTGAATCTCAAAATATTATTGCTAACATTTTAAAAATTATATGAATATTTAAATATTTCAGCAATATTATTTATAAAGTAATATTTAGTATATTTACAAACTTAGAAATATCTTATGATATTTTCAGAATATGTAGAAATTAAAAATTGTAAACATAATATAGCATAGTGACTATAGAACTTTTCAATATTTAAATTTTAAAGACAAAATTAATAAAAATACTTTTTAAAATTACACATCGCAATATAGCTATTTCTAAATTTTGATATGAAAACATTAATTTGGCTTCCTTAAACGGTGTTATGTGGAAAGGAGTGTACAATAATCTAAATTTGAAATTAGAACATAAGGTAAAATCAATCTTAAATTGTTTCCTTTCTTAACAAAAATATGTGAAAATATTTATTATTTAAAAAAAAAAAAGGCCATTCAGCCAAGGGAACAAGGGAGACCGTGATGCTCACTCGATGAATAGTCAAAGTCGAGGGAGAAACCGCACCAACATGAAATTGATAATTTGCCTACTATTAGCATTATTTAAATAATCTGAAGAGGACTTGTAAAAGGTGACAATCTTCTCGTACAAGGAAGATAATTGAAAGTAGCTAGGCAAGCACAAGATCACGTTCTAGAGTCAACATTTGGTATATACAAAGTGCATCCTCGACTTCCCAACATCATTTTTGGTGAAGAAGATATGGAGATGCAGTGAGATGAACATTGTGACGCATTAGTGACTCAGTCTCCCACACCAACTTCTAGGTGAAGAAAATTTTGGTGGATAGTGGAAGCTCAATAGACATCATCATCCACGATGCCTTTCTCCAGCTTGGTGTAGGCAACACTCAAATTAGATATGGCAATGAGTCCAAATAAATTGAATCCCTGCCTTGAACTTGGTCCAAATGGAGCAAGTTAGGAGTCAAATAAACGGGTTTCAGGGCAAAACACGAGTTCTAATTTATAAACTGAATGGGTTTGAGGTGAGTTATGGTTTAAGTAAACACATTCCACATAAGAAATATGTATAATATATAATATATAATATATATGCATAAAACTTGGAAGATATGATAATTTTGTTCTCAATCATTCACCCATAGAAAATGATAAAAAATATATTAAAATGAACTAAAGTAGATATTATATTTTAAGCTTAAGGAAATTATGTTAAAACTTGTATATTGAATTCCACTTTTCTTGTCATGTATAAATATGCCTTGTGTTTGTTTATTTTAATCAATTTTGAGAACCTATAAATTGTAAAGCTTATACATTTTAATTGAAAAAGTGAAAAACAAAAAAAAAGAGAAAAATAGATTTGGCGGGTTGGACCTGTCACATTGGGAGTCTAAAGTGAAGTGAGGCAGGATAAGTTCCAAGTCCAAATAGAAGTATGTGAAATAGGTTGTGGGATCTACTAAACTCACTCTAAACTAGTTATGCTACAATCCCTAGCTCAAATGTAGATAATAAACTCCCTTTAGTGGAATCCACTAGTGAGACCATAAAAGCACTTAGAGTAATCCCTCTCCCCCTTTCCATGGGAACTCATCCCCAAAAAGTCACGAAGATGATGAAATGTTTGGTAGTCAAGGCTCCATCTGCGTACAATGTTATCCTTGGGAAGCCTACCTTGAATCTCTTTCGAGTGACAGTGTCAACCTACCATATGAAGATGAAGTCCCCAACAACTGGTGGAACAAGAGAAGCTATCGTGACCAGTTTACTATCAGGGAATGCTATGCCAACATTCTGAAATGAGTAATAATCCTTTATGTGAGCCTAGACAACTCTGAAGGGCACTACAAGAATAGCTCAAGAGATAAAACTAAGCCTTAGCCTTAGAAGTGAATTCTATCACAATGCCCCACAAGAGAGCAATCTCCAAGGGAAGAAGTCATTGTAATGTGAGATCACATTCGAAGAAACCCTCGAGGAGGAAGATACTACTGTTAGTAGCTTAGTCTAGGCAACGGAGATGGGAAATGCACCCAATCTCAATTAACGCACCCCTTGTGGCACCTTGAAGTATTTTTCTTTTTAAGTTGTTCATAAAATTAGATTATATATCCTTTTCTATGTTCTAAATTTTTATTTCCAATAACTTAGGCAATTTTTCCATTTCTATGATGAATAAAAGATCATCCAAGCTTGAGAGATGGTAGTTATTCCTTTTGCTATTCTTATAAAACATTCTGATGTTTCTCTACCCATTTGTCTATTTTTATTGCACAATTATAATTTGCAAGAATAACTTATTCGCAGTAAAACCCAAGAGGTACACATACCAAAAAACAAACAAAACAACCCTAAATCGAAGCAACAATAATAACTTTACTCAATGATCAATGAGCGAGCTATGTCAACACTACTATAAAAAAACTCAAAGAGGCACGTGATAGATGACATTAGCACCACTATAAGACCCCAAGGGGACATCATAAAAGACCACTATAAGACCCTAAGGGATGCATGACAAATGAAAAAACTGTTATATGACCCACAAGGGAACCCACAGCAAGCAAGATTGCTATAAGACCCCAAGGGGGCATGTAACTACAATGACTAAAGAGAGATGTGCAACAACAAATACTACTTTAAGACCCCCAAAGAGGAACCTAGAACTAAGACTTCTATAAAACCCAAGAGGGTAGACAACAAAAATAATTACACCAATAATCCTAAGGAGGCGTGCAGAGACAACAACTACAAAATTACACTAAGACCCCTAAGGGGAGGCAAATCAACAACATCACACTAAGACATCCAAAAGGGCATAGTGAAGTAGCATTACATTTAGAAGCCCAATTAGGTGTGTTAAAAAAGACTACTAAAGTAAGGCCCCTAAGAGGGTGCATCAATAGCAACGACATTTCAATAAGACCTTCTGAGGAGGGCTCTAAAAAAATTATTAAATCTTTTGAAGATTATTAAGGGCACTCACAACCATTTCTTATCATAGCAAAGTTCAAAAAAAGTTGGGCAAAAATATTAAAGAAGTGAAAAAATGAAACAAAGAACAAAAAACATAAATAGATCAAGAAAAACATAAATCAAGAGATCATCCAAATAGCTGAGTACAAAAAAGAGCGAAAGAGTTGCTCAGATATCCATAACAAAGATGCAAAATCTATCAATACTAAAGGATGCAAACATTAATGATGTTTGAACTATACTTGACCAACCAAAAAAGGAAAAAAAAAACTAGCATGCTAGTGAAAGAAACCAACAATAAAGCAGTCCTTAACAAACATAAAAAAGAAAAAACTAATTCCTAGTCTAAATCCTACTGTACTAACTATGAAACCGCATCATTTGGATCTTCCTCCATGGCTTTAGTACTAACCTCTGATGATGCCAACTGCCTCAATAGGAAGGTTGACGGGAACAACAAGGTCAAACAACAACAAGTCCTCTAGAATGTACTACCTAATCTCATTAAGCATGAGCGACAACCCTAGATAATATGCTCATATGTCAATGTGGCCTTTGCCTTGCCTAAAATAACTAGTCAAAGCCTTTGAACTTTTTCACCACCTTCTCACATATAGTAGGCACAAGCATCTTCCTATCGAAAGACTCTAAAAAATTACTCTTGGTCTTCACCTCTCTAACATATCACTGAGTTGCTCTGGCTTCTTCAGCAACTTTAGGATCTCTTCACTTTTCTAAACATTGTGCTGGACAAGTCCTACAATTTCTTCCTTAAGCTTAGCTATCATAATTGCAATCCGCTTCACTCAATGGAATATCTGCACAACCAAGTTTGAGATCTATTTTTAAAATGGTAAACAAAATGATTAAATGACTATGCACAAGTACAAATATAATATGTAACCGAAAAAAGCAAAGTAAAAGTGGAAATCACTAACTTGTGTTAAATCTTTAGCAACAAACTTTGGTAAATGTGAAAGAGGATAATTATTTCCAATTTCCCTTGATCGTACTTACTGACTCCAATATACAAATTGTCAATACTAAAAGTGGTATCATCAATATCCCAATGAAAGTTGATGTTGCAACTTCTGTGCAGTCCATAGTGAAATAACCCCTTGCCTCAATTAACATGAAAGGAGCAAGAGGATCGAGGGGGCAAGTAGCCCCAACAGTAAACTCCTAGCATACTCTCCACCTGGTCCTGAAATCAGTAAGCTTGAAATTATCATCTATATTTGGCTAAGATGCCTCAAATAGAGGTGAACCTGAGGCTCTCTAGGATGCCTCCACTAGGGCCTAAAACATCACCCCACCAAGGACAAAGCCCTGAGATGTTGCTCCTCCACAAACCTCTCATGAAACTCTATTCTCCCTCCTAGCGTGAATCTTGACCAAACAAATGATCTTTTCTCCCAAGAGTAAACCTATTGAGTTAAGCTTAACAGTGTATGAAATAATTAAGAAAAATAACACAAGTGTTGAAAATGAAGCATAAACGCAAGAAGAAGCACACAAACTAAAAAGAAATAAAAAATATTCGAGTACCGATAGGAAAACTATATGTGACATCAAAAGGATAGGCAAACAATTCAACTTCCTTAAAGTATTAGACTTCATACTTCAACTAGATTGGCCTCATTACCTAACATATTGCTCTAGACATATCTCACTCTCAAGTTAAAACTTCCCAAAAATTATTGACTCAGAAGAGTTAAAAAATCTAAGCAATGGGGGGAAAATAGTAAAAGAAAAGGTAAAAAATTACCTTGAGAACTCACCCTGGCTCTGAAAGTAATTTCCCAAGTCGCATTACTATCAAAATTATTAAGTCCCTTGGAAGATGTAATTTGTTAGCCAAGCGTTACTTCTTGAAGTTGACAAGTCAATGGAGCTTAAAATTCTCCAAATTATTTAAGAATCAACTTACTTAAATTATTCCAAAATTGAATCAAAGGTAAACTAATTTAGAAAATGAAACTAATTAATAAGGTAAAATAAAATTAACTTTTAAGGTATACTTTTGATATGAAATAAATTTTTAAATTGAAAATAGGGGGCTCGGTGATATTGCAAAATAGGACTTTAAGGGTAAAAAGGTAAAAAATAAAAGAGGAGCTTAATTAAATAAACAACTAAATAAGAATAGAGCCAATGAACCCAAGAAATTAGTCACACCAAGATAGACATTCAAATATAAGTGGACTGAAGCCTATAAAAAATTTAATCAATAGAAATACCAATTCTCAAAGCTAAAAGGCATTTGAGCAACAAGTTGAAAGCTTAAGCTTTGACTATACGCAAATTCATTCCAAGAGTAGAAGCCCAACTCACCTTATTGATTTCTGGAAAGGGCCCTAACTCCATTTCTGTGCAGCATCAGAGAGTATATTAGTTTGTTAACATTCTTCTTTCAAAAAGAAATATTAACTTCTATGACAAGTTAATTGGGCCGAAACCTAATTCCTAAATACGGTTTAATTATTTAGATGGGATGTAGTATGATAAGATGAAATGAGTGATGATACTAAAAATTGTGATTAATTTATAATTATTATATCATATTTAGTGTGTAGGATGAAAAGAAATGATTTAAAAGTATTTTTTACTTGAGCGGATGAAATTAGTAGAATAATTTACAAATTTACTAAAAGACCCTCTTCAATCAAATTAACCCAATAAATGATTTTGAGTAAATTGTGAGTCAGTAAAAAATCAAGTGCATTCTTATGTTTAACCTGAAAAACAGATTGAATTGGTTTTATTATTTCAAATACATGAATATACATAAGAAGAAATATATTTAATTCACATGTTCAAAATGGGTGACAAAATAATAAATATCAATACCACTTAAAAGACAAAAGTTGGATTCTTCCATGAAAGTCCAATGGTGGGATTGATCATCTAAGTTCAAGAATGAACAAAATAACAAGGTCCTACCTTATGACCATATTCTTGTGTATAGATTATCGTAGCGATGAAAATTCTTGGTGGCCGAAAGAATTTTGGCATATCAAATATTAATTTATTATAAATGCTTAAGTTAGATACCACTTAAATATGCATTAAATTTGAAAAACAAATAGTTTACCATATTTTATGATCATGCGATTCAAATGAATCAATCTAGTTGTGAATATATATTTCAAATCAAAGTAGAGCACAATATACACAAATTTAACTTATGATAATATAAGAATTGATATTTGAATAGATTTGGCATGTAAAAGAAGTATGTTTTAAAATGTAAACCCTATTGATTATTTGATATGTCTTTGTACATTGGTTCTCTTTTAATAAATATGTTCCAAGTAAAAAAAATCATATATAGATTATTAATTCGTGAGGTATATAATTAAAAATGATAGGAGTTTGGTTTAAAATAAATTATGATGTTGAGCTAGTCATTAACAAGGGATACAAACATGAGTCATGGAATAATAATGCTAACTAAATTTAATCATTGTTTTCATACTCATTCCATTATGATGCCAAAAATAATTTGTCAAAGCACCAATTGAAAACAAAAAAGTAATCTTGTATTTCTGATGATCCTGTCCTTACACTTTTGTACAAAGTTTTTTATATGACTAAGAACCACACTAATTGGGATCATAACCACCTACTAAAACCACTAATTATGTTCATGCATTAGAATTTATAATATGAAGCCATGTGTGGCCCATGTTCCTCTTTTTTTGGCCGTGCATTGAACTACTAGAACTAAAGCAAATCTGAGTGCAACTTAGCTCTTCCTCTAAGTCCAACTCGACTCCTTTTTTGAGTGCAACTCAACTCTTCCTCTGAAATCAACTCGACTCTCCTTCTGAATACAGCTTGGCATTTACCTTCAGGGTATTTAAGCTTGTATTCTGAGTGAAGCTTGGCTCATCTTCTAAGTGCAGCTCGACTCTCCTTTTGAATACAACTCGACCCTTACTTTGAGGGCATTTCAGCTCGTATTGAGGTCAACTCAGCCCTCAAGAGAATTCAGGTCCTATTGAGTGGCAACCTTCATAGATACCATTAGCTCGAGCTAGCGATACATCCACATCACATCTCCCTCCACAATTTTAGTTTAAATAGATTTGAACTATGACTAAGTTCGAGCTAAAGGCAAATTAGGTTGACCAACAACCCCAACACTAGAGGGGATGGTGCTCATTTTACCAAAATAATTTGCAAGGTGACCTCGAGTAACGCCTTAGCATGAAAAGAACTACTGTGAAATTGAGGCTATGCCGAAGGTGACATCCTACCACCATTTCCAATAAATTATATGGCCAAGCTGAAAAGCACCCAAAGTTGGCTTACAAATGAACCCATCATTACTTTACCTTTTCCCAAGGGAATCCATCATTTCTCTACTTTTCCTTAGGTTCGCTTGTCTTATCCATGACACTAGCAAGCTATCCTATCTCACGTATCTCAAGAGACACGCGTATGGTGGAGTTTGAACTTAGGAGTTCAAAGGTCACTCGCCTCTCCCTATAAATACCTAGAATGTTCCTCCTTTCTTATTTTTCTCCTCTATTTTCTCTAGTTCTCTCTACTTCCTCTTCATATTAGCAGTGTTCCATCATCTGAGTAGCAATTTTCATCACGAGTCATAAACGCTCTATTATCACTTTCCTTTACGCCTCTAGAAAATAAACCCAGGTTCTTCTGATTCCTCACCTCACAATTTCAATTTATTTTCTTCATAAGAATTTTAAACCCACAATGTCTGTTGAGTTGGCTGGGGATAGCGATTCAGATGACTTGATTCCTAGCATTCTTGCAAAAATAATGAGGAAAACTGAGCAAGACATGATAGAGGTAGGATTACCTTACTATGAAACCTACTTTTCTAGGATAACTAAGCATAAGAGTCGTAGGTTGAGGGAAATCATGGGAATCTCAAATGAGTACTCCATACTTGTTTCCAAATCTTCAGATCGGCCGTACCTTACCCCATCAAGATTTCTATGCTTCTATGTAGAGCAAATGCGCTATGGGTTGCGCTTTTCTTTGCCCAAGCTATTTAAGTTAGTGTTATGAGGGCGGGCATTCCACTCAATCAATTTTTGCCCAAATTATTTAGGTTAATGACAGGCTCCCTTATCTAATGCAGACATTTACAAATATAGCCTACCACTGCCTTCTTTCATTCTCTTTTTTACCCTATATCCCTGGGTTTCAGGTTGTTTTGCCTAACATCTCGGGAAGATGTGCGTTTCTTATCCAAATGCTCAACTTTTGTAAAGTATTAGAAAGAGTATTATGTATATATAGCCTCACTCGAGCTATGGAGTTTCCCTAAAAAATGGATAGAACATATGCCTTCAAAGAGCTCAGGCAGGAGTAAGATGTTTCCATCATGTCAACAGTTTTTACTAGATAGGGTAAATAATTATCAATTACAGTTGACGTTCTTGGGAACGCTAGGCTTCCTATATCACTTTGCCTTGAGTTCTAAAGCTGAGGAGCTTCCAAAATCCTTTGGTATTTACCTCCACCTTAAGATGAACATTGTATGAGTGATCATGTTTTTGACCTTTCTTCTTTCTGTTTCTTTTTTTTTGTAGAGAGAATTTCCACAAAGGCATTTTTGTTGGCTGCAGTGACTAATCAATTGGGTAGGCAAAAGAATAATCACCCTCCAAAATGGTCCAGCAGTGTTAGCTCTTCTCACAGGGCTCCTATTGAGGTGCCTACAAGAAAACATCAGACCTCTCCCCCGAAAGCTCCAACTCCCAAGAAGCCCACTCTTGCTGAACTAATATTGGCCAAGAAGAATATTCCCAAGGAGCTAAGCTTCTTAACCCTATGCCGGAGCCAACCTAATATCTATCTTATGGCCAACAACACAATTTTGATGGACTCTACTCATTCCTTAGGTAAGGACTTCATGTGGGGGATCTTTACTACTTCAAATTGACAACTAGTCGATGGCATGCCTTTCGACAGCCTCCAAAATTAGTTTGCCTCCTACCTTTCAAAGGTATGTGATTCCATTTAAGGGAACAAGATTTCTTTATTTCTAACATCGCCTTATCTAATTTTTTGCCTCGACTTTCCCAGATAAGCATCCTTGCAAGAAGCGTTCTCGCACAATGGGAATAAGAGCATCATCAGATGGAATTGAATAATAAAAAATTGAAGGCTGAGCTGGATAGGCTTCATGCAGAGATGAGCTAATTCACTAACTTGAGGCAGCAGCTTTCGACCTTGCGAGCCAAGCATAACAAGCTGGCTAGTAGCCTTTCAAAGTTTGAGCTAAAGGTGTCCAAGCTAATGTCTCAGCAGGAGAAAGCACTAGAAAAGGCTAGAGATGAGGGCCAACGTGAGGGGTGAGATTCTTTCTTTGAGGTGTTCCAGTATACTGAGGAAGAAAAGAACATCCTAGAAGCCTACTGGCGATCACGTCTGGCTGAGTATCTAAAGAGCAATAAGTTCAAATAGATTTTGGTGAAAAAAGCCCTAAAGTATTACCATCACAACATTAACACTAGCGTGGACTTACCGGAGGCTAGGGGTGTGCTACGAATGGGCTAGCTAGATGAGAATGTAGACCATCTATATGGGTTAAAATCTCTCCCATTAGATTCAGAGAGCGAATACAATGTCCCCAATAATGTCAATGACCAAGCTAAGCCATCATTAGTGGCTGATCCACAAGTGGTTACTGAGAAGTAGGTTGCAGCCGAGATATGTACATTCGAGCTTATCGGTCAGACTAGTTCTCCAATTTTTGTGTCTCCAACTAATGTGGCTAGTCTCAGTATTGTAGCGAATTTCACTGTTTTTCCATTCCCCGACAATTGACTTGCCATAGTACTAAGCGGTTGATCTAATAGGGCTTATCTTTTTTTTTTTGCTCCTTATACGTTTCCAAGGAAAATTATCATGACTTTTGCAATGAATGAATGAACATTTTTTGCCTATAATGAGTATCACATTTTTTTTTCAATGTTCAAATGTCTGTTCGCTACATTTAGATCAGTCGGGTTGATTGTAACATTCAAATTAGCCAAGCTAATTTTAACTTGGTATTTGCCATCTTCATTTGGACATTCGTCCATTGTGTTCAAATCAGCCGAGTTGATTTTAACTTAGCATTTGCCATCTTCATTTGGACATTCATCCATTGTGTTTAGATTAGCCGAGTTGATTATAACTAGGCATTCGCCATCTTCATTTGGACATTCGTCCATTGTGTTCAGGTCAGCCTAGTTGATTTTAACTTGGCATTCACCATCTTCATTTGGACATTTGTCTAGTGTTCAGATCAGCTGAGCTAATTTTATCTTGGCATTTACCACTTTGTGAGTCAGTACTAAGGAATGAAAATAAATTACAACAAATCAAAATTGATTTTAAACTAATGAAAATAAAGCCAATGCAAAATAAAACTAGCAAGTCAGACATTAACAAAAAGAAATTACATGTAAAAATGCTGCAAATTCTGCACATTCAATTGGCGAGTTGTTTTCTTTCTTTCCAATGTTTTGAGTTCGTACGCTCCTTCATTCGACACTTTAGTCACCTTATAGGGTCCGTCCCAATTTGTTTTCAACTTTATGATATTTCCCAATGCATCTACTTTTCTCAACACCCAATCTTCCACTTGAAAATTGTGAGGCCTAACCCTCCTATTGAATGTGGTTTGCATCCTTTGCTTGTATTTAGCCAGTCTGAGGTAAGCGTTCTCCGTTTCCTCAATCATATCTAGAGAATCCTTGAGCAACTCCTCATTTTTCTTGGGATTATATGCCAATACCCGATGTGACTCTATACCTACCTTGGCTGGGATTAACACATCTACACCATAAAACCATATTGAAGAGTGTTTCACTGGTTGACACTTTAATCATAGTCTTGTGTGCTCATAGCATGCTGGGAAGTTCATCCACCCAACCTTCCCTAGCCTATTTCAACCTTTTTTTTAGACTTCTCAATAGATCTCGATTAATAACCTCTATTTGCCCGTTGGTTTTGGGGTGAGCTACGGTACTGAAGTGTTAGGATATTTTCATCTCCTTACATTAGGCTTGCACCTTGGCCTCTTGAAATTGTCTTCCATTATTCAAGATCAACTCTCTAGGGATGCCATATCAACATACTATGTTCTTCCATAGAAATTTGAGTACCTCACCCTTGCTTATTTTAACTAGTGGCTCTGCCTCCACCTACTTGCTAAAATAATCTACTGCCACCAATAGAAACTTTCTTTGCTTGGTTGCTACCAAAAAAGGACCCACAATATCCATTCCTCATTTCACAAAAGGGCAAAGTGCACTCATTTCGTGCATTAGCTTAGCATGGCTGATTTAGGCATGTCTCTGGCACTTGTTGCATTTTTTTCACCAACTCCCCTGCATCGGCTTGGACAGTAGGTTAGAAGTATCACACTTGGATAGCCTTGGAGGTTAATGCTATTCCACCTTAATGATTCCTACAGCATCTTTCATGAATCTCTTGCAGGATGTACTCCCCTTCTTGAGGGGATAAACATCGTAACAATGGCTGAGAAAAACCCCTCTTATACAGCAGCCCATTTGCCCGCACACACAACTTACAGTTGGCCCCCAAGTTATTTTCCTACAGTTATTGTATTATAGGTGTTCTCTAATCTCGACCCTCTTCCACAATGAGAACTTTATCTTCAAGACTCTCTTTGTCTAGCTCCTAGATAGTTATTCATTGGGTGTTGCATTTAATTAGGGAACTGGCTATCTTGGTTAAACAATCTTCCTTTCTATTTTTCTCCTAGGGGATTTGAGTTATTCAAAGCTTGGCCAATTGTTGTCTTAGTTTATCCACCAATCACAAGTATTTGTTAATCCTAATTTCCTTAGCTTTATATTGTCCTTCAACCTGTTTCACCAAAAATTGCGAATCAGTGAACACCTAGACACGTATGGCTCCACTCTACATGGCCATTCTAGTACCCCATTTTATGGCTTTATACTCTGCTTCATTATTTGAAGTTTTAAAATGAAACTTCATTGCAAACTCCATCTTTTCCCCTTCTGGATCACAACCACGATTCTAGCTCCACTTCTCTCATATCCCGATGATCCATCAACATATACCATCCATAGGCCTTCATCCCCTGCTATAGGTATGTCTACAACAAATTCTGCTAAAGCTTGCATCTTTATGGCATTCTTAGGGGCATAGCTTATATCATATTCCCTTAACTCTATGTACCATTTGACTAATCTTTCTACCATATCAACCTTCTCGAGAGTCTACTTCAAAGGGTAATTAGTATGCACAACTTCAGGATGAGATAAAAAATAGGGCTTTAACTTTCTTGTCGTGACCACCAAAGCTAATGCCATTTTTTCAATTTCTAGGTATCTTAACTCGACAACATACGAAATCTTATTGACATAGTATACCAGCTTTTGACTGGCTCTTTCCTTCTTTACAAGCATTGAGCTCACAGCTTGCTCATTTATAGCCAAGTACAAATAGGGCATTTCTCCTAGAGCGGGCTTTGTCAGTAAAGAAAGCTCAACTAGATAAGACTTCAACTTCTCAAAAGTGCACTATGCTATTTCTCCCTACTCAAACTATTTTATCTTCCATAATATCCTAAAAAGGGCAAACTTCTGTCAGCCAATTAAGATATAAATCAGCTTAGAGTGGCTATCCTTTCTATTAGCCTTTAGACCTCATTCACAATCTTAAGAGGACTCATTTCCAAGATAGCTCAAAATTTCTCCGAGTTAGCCTCAATCCCCATTTCTATCATTAGATAACCTAGGAACTTGCCTTCCTTGACTCCAAACGCGCACTTCTTTGGGTTTCGCTTCATCTCATATTTACACAAGGTTTCAAAAGTCTCTTTCAAATCTTTTACATGATCAGCTCGGTTCACACTCCTCACCAGCATATCATCTAAATATACTTCCACATTTTCTCTAATTTAGTGCTTGAACATTCGATCCACTAGCCTTTGATAAGCCTGCATTCTTAAGACTAAAAGGCATGACCAGATAACAGTAAGTTCCTTTTGATGTGATGAAACTTACCCACTTGTGATGATATTCCTGTAAGGCATCCATCATGTGGAGGAGTTTGTACCAAAAAGTAGAATCCACTAACAAGTTGATTCTGGGTATAGGGTAAAAATCATTCAGACAAGCTTTGTTCAAATCCTTAAAGTCTTGCACACCCTCCATTTGTGGGCATGCTTTAGCACCAATACCACATTAAAGATCCAGTCTAGAAATTGTATTTCAACAAGATGCCTCACATCCAAAAGCTTTTCCACCTTTGCTAAATTATCCAATCTTTCTCAGGACCAAAATACCTCTTCTTCTGATTAACTGGTCTGATAGCCAGGTAAACATTAAGCTTGTGATCAGCTATTCTTGGATCTATTCTTATAAGGTCTTTGATAGAAAAGGAAAAAACATCTACATAGTCTCTTAATGCATTAATTAGTTCTATCTTCAAGTCTATCTCTAGGTGGGAGCCTATTCGTGTGATTTTATTGGGATCTCCTAGAACTAATTCTATAGAAAGAGCTTTCTCTCTAGTTCTATTTTTTGCTGCCTTTCTGCAACCAGGGGTGTGCTTGCACCATTCTGCCTCTACTTGCAAAGGACCTCATCATCCTTATGACACCCCTTTCTCACTGCATCAACATAGCACTTCTAGAAAGTATACTAGTCTCTCACTACTTCCCCCACCATATATTTCAGCTTCATATGGTATGAGGAAGCTACCGCCTGGAAGAGCTACAACATGAGCCTACCAAAAATCACGTTATACACGAAAGGAGCATCAACTACTAAGAAATTTACCATATAGGTCTTCAGGTATATTTCTGTCCCCAGAGAAATGGGTAAAGAAATCCATCCTCTAGGTCGAATTACCTCTCCCAAAAATCCAAAAAGCAATGTTTCTACTGGCTCCAGCATGGTGTTTTCCAATTTCATCTGTTGGAAAGCATCATAGAAAAGGATATCGATCAAGCTACCTCTATCAATGAAAATATGAGCTATTTCAAAGTTGGTTATCATTGTTGTAATAACCGAAGCATCTTGGTGGGGTAGATGCATGTTTTTCAAGTCATCTGGTCCAAACTGAATAACTAAAATGCCATTAATGCTAGAGACAGATGCTACTTCCATATTTTTATGTGCTGCAGCTGGGCCCTAGCTCTCCTTGCTCGATGGGTGTCTTCTTCAGCTGGGCCTCCTAAAATCATATGGATTACCCCTTTGATTGTCTCATTTTTAGTATCATTCTCCCCATTAGGTTGTCGTGTTTTTTGTTGCCTTTCTCATACAATTTGTGTCGAGTGCTTGTATCTGCTCTAAGTTTTAGCCTTAGCCACAAATTCATCTAATGCCTATCTCTCTCCAATTGTTCCAACTCATTATGAAGGTGATCATATTCTTCATTCATGTGCCCACACTCATTGTGAAAATAGTAAAACTTATTTGATCGAAGATGTCTTAGGGACCCTCTATAGGAGTACAACCATCGAAGTAGGTTAAGATGTTCAATGGCTTGCATGACTTGTTCCCACGATAGTTGCAAAGAGATGTAGTAGTTAAACTTTAGACCTATCACTAGTGGAACCTTCACCTATTGCATAGGTGCAGCTTTGAGTCTCTTCTCTTGCCTGGGTTTTTTGTTGATATGATCCTCTTTTTGGTCTTTTTTTCTCTCTCTCAACTGTTTTTCCTTCGCTTCGCAATCCTCTTCTTCATAGATATACTTCTCTACCTGCCATAGGAGTTTATCATAGCTTTTCGCGAGTTTTCTGCTTAGTAATAAGAAGAAAGGGCTAGGTCATAGTCCTTAAGTGAAGGTACCGCTCAGCAATTCTAGAGTGGCTGATTGAACCTCCAAAGCAGCCATGGTGAGCCACCTAACAAAACTCCTTAGGTTTTCAGCTTCTCTCTGTCAAAATGAGAGTAAGCTTTGTGCACTCCTTCGATACTACTTATTATTGGTGAACTATTGTAGAAATTTTTAGGTGAATTCATCAAATGTGTGAATAGACAGGGGTGGTCATTGTCCAAACCATCTTTGAGCAGTTCCCTTTAGAGTAATGAGGAAAGTTTTGCACTTCATTCTATTTGAGAATTGATATAGTAGAGATAAATTCTCAAACTCACACAAATGATCAGCAAGGTCAGCAGTGCCCATGTACCTATGCATATTAAAAGACTTGTGATTCTTTGGGAATGGATCACGCAATATGGCTTCAACGAACAGTGAGGCCTTGACTTCTTCCCTTATTTTCCCTTCTATCTTCTTTCTCATCTTTCCCAATTACCTTCTTATCTCCTCCATCTCTGCTGCCAAGTCTGAGGCTTTTGTTTCCTATCCAAACCATGTCCCACCAAGACCTAACTTTTCACCATCATTTCTGCATCTACTAAATAGGTAGGAATCCCTATATCTATCTCCTTGGGTATACCACAGATGCCTCTTACCTTTCTTAGCTCATCCGGTGCTCCTTCTACTGGTGCCACCATTGCCTTCTGACCTCCCACAATTAATTTTAGATTATTTAAAAAAGGTGGCCCAACTATCACAGTGCCTTGCATGATTGCTCCTGAAACTAAGGCTACCCTGGGACTTTGTGTGAGGGTTCTACCTGCGGGTATGTGTGCTAGCGGCATGATTGTCACATTTATTATAGGTATGGAGTTAACCAATCCCGCGGTGAGGGGAAAAGGTACTGGACCATGAGGGGGTAGAATATTAGGAGCCATTCCCAGTAGATAGGGAATCACCATGGGGTCTAGCAGCATTGGTTGGGGGGTTGCATACATGGCTCCAGCAAACTAGGTAGGGGCGATAACACTAAATATTGGCCATAAGAAGTTAGCCAACTACTTTGTGGTCATTTGCCCCACCATTGGAGATACTGGGGTGATTTTTCCCTCTATAATTGTAATCGGCGTCGCAATAGCTGGGGGCGGAATTGCAGTGACCATGGGCATCTGCTCACTCTGCAATATCATCTTCGTACTTGTCTCCCCATTATCTCTTGAATTGCTCATCCACACATTTTGACTCCTAATCTAATTCCCATAGACGGCACTAAATTGATGCCAAAAATAATTTGCCAAAGCATTAATTGAAAATAAAAAAGTAATCTTGTATTTTTGATAATCTTGCCCTTACACTTTTGTACAAAATTTTTTATATGACTAAGAATCCCACTAACTAGGATCTTAACTGCCCACTAAAACCACTAATTCTGTACATTTATTATAATTAATAGTATGAAGCCACGTGTGGCCTATGTTCCTCCTTTTTCGATTGTGCATTGAACTACTAGAACCAAAGCAAATTTGAGTGTAGCTCGGCTCTTTCTTTGAGTGCGATTTAGCTCCTCTTCTGAGTGTAGCTCAGCTCTTTCTCTGAGCATAACTTGACTCTTCCTCTGACCATAACTCGGCTCTTCTTCTAAACGCAGCTCAGCCCTTACTTTGAGGGCATTTTTGCTTGTATTCTGAGTAAAGCTTAGCTCTCCTTCTAAATGCAGCTTGGCCCTTACTTTGAGGGCATTTCGGCTCATATTAAGGTCAACTCAGCCCTTGAGAGATTTCAGGTCCTACTGAGTGGCAACCTTTATAGATACCTTTAGTTCGGGCTAGCGATACATCCACATCATATTATATTTAGATCATTTTGATACTTAGATGATTGGACTAGTGGGTATTGCTAATTCATAAAAATTTAATTGGATCACTAATGCATTTAGATTATAAGTGGTGCTCGGCTAAGTTTAATTAAAGTTATTTTAACATTCTGAATTTTGTAACATATTTTTAAAATTTAAAAAATATTTGATCTTATTTAATAATATTTTAAAGTATTTAAATAAAATAAAATAATGAAGTTTGTAATATGTTTGTAATGATAATGTGTATTTATATTGTTGTTTTGAGAGAATTTGTTAGTGTCATAAAATAAGTTATGGTGTCTTTTATAAGGAATTTAAAAGATTTTAACATTTTATTTAAGATTAACACAATCTTTATTTTTGTAGTCATGATTTTCAAAATAGATGAATTGATTTTTTAGTGTAATAAAATAGGCACTTTTACTTGAATATCAACAATGATTGAAACTATTTAAGTATATATTGTCAAATTTTTTTTAATGCAAAGTGAGAGTTGCAACAAAAAAGTTTTGCTTAATAAAAAATTAATAGGGATATAAATAGTAGATCAGGTTCAACTACATTTTAAATTCTTTTGGCTAATATGTGAATTTTATATGCATTAGTATTTTGATATACTGGATACATGTGCTAAAATTTTGTAGTGTGAAGTAAATAAAATATTTATTCACTTTTTTATGTGATGCTATATTTTTTAATAATTTTAAATGTGCCTAGTTTTAGATTAAATTAATGAAAAAAATTTAGATACAAAAGGATCTATCGAACTTTTTGGGTAGTTTGCAGTAAAGAGGCATGAAGAGGGAAAAAAAGTCAGAGAGGAAGGAAAAAAGGAACATATCTTATTATTTTTTAAACGAGGTTAATTTTATTAATTCTTCTGAAAAAAGTAGCAATAAGATCCAGATGTTTTATAAATAGTATATGCTATATAGTATTGTTTAGTTCATTAATAACGCATGCAATATTCTAAAGTTAAAAAATGATCCAGTGTATTATATTATTAAATATATAAAAAATTTTATTAAAAAAAATTGCAAATTCAACTTTGAAGTTCTTGCCATTCAGGTACACTATAAGGATTTGATTACCTATGTTTGAGGTCTCAATTTGTACTTATAATTTATTTCTCAATTCAATCTACTTATTTAATTTTTATTTTTCGAAATAAAATCAAACGAAACCAAGGTATAATGTAAAAAGCAATTGATAATTTGTATTTTTTTAAAAAATATGTTAAAATTACTCAATTTCTTAAATATTTTTTTTCAAAATTAATTTTATTGAAATCAATAACAAAACGTTGTTTGTTGTGGATCACTTTTTTAAGAAGAAAATTAAAAAAAATATAAATTCTATAATTTTTTTAATTTTTATTTAAACCTTAATATCAAGTCAAAAAAATAGTAATCATTTTCAAAAACTGCAAAGACCAACACTATACAAAAGACCAAAATAAGAAAATTATCCAATCAAAAGCAGCCTGCCCCCGCCCCCCGCCCCCTATCCACCACGCCCTAAAAGAAAGAAATTTTGAAAACCACACTACAAATTTCAGCCCACAGAGGATTACTCACGCATTCGCAGCACTATAAAGCAATACATATATATATATATATAGTTACAATTTACACATGTAGGTTTACAGATAGACATACAATTCTAAAGAACTTGACTACATTCAATCAGTCATAATTTATATACATACAATTTGCTGTTTTTCTGTATCTCTCTGCCAATCAATCGGCTTCGAGAGAATTGTAAGGGAAAAGATGGAGCTGCAGAACACTGTGAAAGAAGCCCTAAATGCGCTATACCATCACCCTGACGACGCCGTACGGATGCAAGCCGATCGCTGGCTTCAAGATTTTCAGCGCACGATTGACGCTTGGCAGGTGATTTCAGTTCCAATCCAGGGTTGCTATTTGTTTGGATTGTTTTCTGGATTTTAGTGGGTTTCTTATTTGTTACTTGTAATGAGGGTTTGAAGTATTCGCCGAGATGATTCAGTGTGTGTATTGAGTTAGATGCGAATGGGATGGAAGATTTCCTGTTTAAATTTCAATAGGAATTGGATTGGGATTCAGTTGCATTTTGTGGGGTTTATTAGAAAAGGTGAAATTTTGAATTGACTCTACATTTTTTTATGGAAAAATTTAAACGGTAAGATAATGGCAGCTTTCGGGATTTTTGAATTTGTAGTTTGTGACTGGTTAGTAATAGTAACTTCAGAGTGGAGCTTCAGTTTTTTGGCCTGATGGTATTCTGATATACATTTAATAGAGAGAGTTGCTGATGTGGACCCTGTACTCACATACTTTGTGGTATTGTACTTATGACATATGGGTTTGTCCATTTAATTTGTGGTGGTTGTTATTTTGGCAAGTTGTTCCATGTGTACTGCATGCGGTGGATACTGTCCTCGATGGTCCTTCAGTGAATGTGCTTCTCGAAAGTGCATTCTGGTTTTCTGTTGTCTTTCTGTTGTGGCTAATTAAATGTCAAATTTGAAGGAAAGGTGGGAAGAATAAGTTACTTTGCCACATTTAGCATTTGGCAGTTGGGGTTTCAAAGCCTGGAATTGTTTGGTGAGCTAAGAGTTACCAGACTAGAAATTCTTATAGCTTAGTGGAGCTGCATTTACAAAGTTACAGTTTTTGTGGAGATCTTGTAACTTTTTCAAACTGCATTTCTAAAGTTCCAATTTTTTTGAAGTTCTTGTAAATTCTTTTTTCAAACTCTGTGCTGCAATTGACCTACTCTTCTGGTTCTAATGTTTTGATCTTGTTGATGTTGTACATTTGGTTTTCCATAATGCAGCATGCTCTGAAACATCCTGACTTCTCGCACGTTCTTTTGAGATAAATCTTACACCTTTACTGCATGGCTTATAATATGAAGTTAAAAATGATACTCCTATTTGACCAGTTTATTTTGTGGGGGAGAGCGGCGCGTAATGCACATTACGCAAGCTATCCTTTTCTTTGATGTTTGGTGGTTTGTTTCTCAACTCATCAAGTGATCAAAATTAAGCTTGATGATTACTACTGTGCCTTTTCTCATCTTTCAAGTGACATTTACTATGGTAGAAGTGAATTCTTAATGGGTTGCAAATCTTCAGCTTGTATAGATTGCTGGTAGTATAAAAAAGACATAGTTAAAAATTGTAAAAAGAATTTCAAGCTCTTGAGCAAAAAGGTGGATAGCAGATTGTCAAAGCATGCACTGATGAGCTGATTGAGAGAAACATCTAGGCATCCCGATCCCTTTCAGAGAAAGCTTTTTGACGTAAAAATTTAAAATGTCATCAATACTTGGAAACAAAAAAATAGGGCAAACTGAAATTTCCTTATGTCAGCTAATATTTCCTTACTACCGGGAGTGTTATTCCTTAACTTAAAACAATTTCCTGGATTGCTACTTTGAGCGGAAATTCCGGCGGATATAAATTGTTTTGAACAAAGAATTGGTATGCGTCACTTTTTAATTGATACTGTAATATAGCATGAGCTGTTACTTTTAGCCATAGAACATTTTCCAGCTTGCTACTTTGTAGAGAAAATTCCTGTTGATTTAACAAATTCTAAATAGAGAATCTGGATGCAGCCTCTATTGCTGGTAATCCTATAGAATTGGGAAACAAATATACACTGGTTGGATTGCTTTTTTGAGTTTTGGTCTCTTGTCCACGACTGAGTTGGCACTCTGATGTTGTTACTTCAGCTTGATCAACTTATCTTTAGTTTACGGGCTTCAAGTCATCTTCCATGACTACTATTTCTGGCCGATCAACTTATGTCTGATTTTGCAGAAACTACTAAACCATAACTACCATAATGAGGAAAAGAATTCTGGAGTTCCCTTTTGCTTGATTTCTTGCCCTTCTTGCAAGTGTCTCGAGCATTTCTATATGATGTGAACTCTCTAGTTTCTTAGACCCATAGAAAGAGAATTAATAAACTAAAATTGAACAAAAAGGAGCTTCTGATACTTATGCCCTACTTTGTTTTTATTGCCATAAGAACTTCTTATTACTTAGAAGCGGTGCTGGAAATAATGGATTTTTGAAATCACTAGAATAACTGTCAATTTCTTGCTGGAAGGGTTTGTTTTTGTTGTTCTAATGGACAAAAGCTGGATAATTTGCTCGTTTAAATTTATGGATGTGTAGTGGGTGGAGGGAATTATTTCTTTATTTATTTTTAATTGCCTTTTCCTGTATTTTCTTCTCTTGTTTATGCAATTGTGAAGTCCTTTGTCCTGTACTTCTTTAATTGTTTCACCATAATTATAAATCTATTTATTTCTTTGAGAATTGCTTGGTATTTATTTCTCAATCTGTCTTCTTCATATTACTTGGGGTAGAGGTAGAGGTAGAGGTAGAATTTACCGACAACAGGTGACCATGACCAAGAACAAAATTATTCTTAAAGGGGCAATAAACTTTGTTGTTTCTTCAATTAAAGTATCTTGTTGAGTTGTTTCGATAATTATTGCCTCATATTAGCTTAAACTTTTAAAATGATGTTAAATTTAGTGTTTCCAGCACTTGGGAAGACAATTAAGAATCTTTGTCACTTGTCAGCATAAAAGGGTTTTAATATGTGGAGGTTGATATTTGTAAACATTTTTTGAAGGCTTGAGTAGTGGTCTTGATGTTTTATATATTTTTGATTTGATCTTGATTCTTGCCCTGTCCTTGTCATGTATATGCTAGTTGCAATTCTTAAAAATGTAATTTTGCTTTGTTGTGCTTGATTAAGCTATCAAGTTTGGTTTTTTGTTAGGGAGTTTCTATTTTTAATGCTGCTTTTAGAAGTTGCTTGTCAATTATAATGTTGATTGAACCACGACCCAGTTTGTCAAGTAAATTTTGAAGAGATTGGTACTGGTAGGCTGCAATTACCGACTTCCTTTTGCTACAAATTCAGATCATTGTGTTGGTTTCCAGGTTAATTTTGGTTTTGATTTGTGCAATCTTCTTTTACTAGCAAATTCAAGAAATGCTATGCATCTTATTTCACTTCATAAGATTCAACATTCCAATTTTTTTTTTCTTTTTTCCCCTTTTTCTTGTTCCTGTTGGACAAGAATCTATTCCTCCTTCTTTGACGAGCGGATGAACTAGTTTGTTATCACCAGTTATCAATAAAAAGCACCTGAGTTGTCGCAAGAGAAACGAAAAGAAAAAGAGAAATACTATGATCTGCTTTCCTTGTTATTTCTCCTCTATGTTCATTTTTCCAATGAAGTGACTTAAACCTTGAGATGAATGTTTCTCCTACGTCTCTGTTTTCTGTTCCTCTCCTGTTACTTTAATTAAAATACTTTCAGCATCAATTGTGCTTGATTTTATTTCATCATTGTGCTAATTATATGTTAATTGTGGTTAGGTGGCAGATAATTTGCTTCATGATAGTTCCAGTAATATAGAAACTTTGATCTTCTGTTCTCAAACTCTCAGAAGCAAGGTGATTATTCTAATCTTATTCTTTTTTTTCTTTTTCCTGGAACTAAGATTCTAATTTCTCCTTCTAATTTTCACACTTTATAATACCACTAATGATATGCCTAGAAGAGTCCCTAAGCCCTTTTTGTGGTGTAAACAGGTGCAACGTGATTTTGAAGAACTACCTTCTGAAGCTTTTCGTCCATTACGGGTTTCTTTAAATGTAAGGAAGTAGTAGTTAACTTGTTGATTTCTGGATATAGCATCATTGCACAAAGCTTCTCTGTCTTCTCTGCTTTCTTTGAAGCATGTAGGCTGTAGCTTACAGCTGTAGTTGTAGTGGTGGTTCAATTTCTTCTGCGGTTGCTCAGTTCTTAATCTTGTTATTATATGCTTGATATTGCCTCTGTTTATTAAAATACCCTAGATAGAAAAACTCGAATTGGATAGTGGTAATTTTATTTCTTATTGATGTGATATGTTGGTGAATGTTCACTTAAAAACCTTTCAAACAAGTTTGAAATCTGGAGGAGGAAGGAAAAATCCTTTGGGAGGCTGGAGTTGAATGAGTCCTCCTTTGCGTACAAACTACTTGTTACTGCCTTCTGTTACTGGACATCACTGTAGCTATGGATTTGATAGTCCTACATAGATCATAAGTGATTGTAGACAGTATATGTCTGAGAAAAAGGTTTGTTATCTGAGTATATTGAGCATAGAAATCTCTCAGAAAAAACTTGTTTGTGTTTTCTATTGAAAGTTCTAAGATTCACGTATAAATGTTCTTACTACGGGCATATGTGAAACATGTTGCTTTGAGATGACCATGGGTAGATTTGTTTATAGATTACACAGACTTGTTTTTTAACATAAAGATAGTGCCATTTAGGCTTTATTCTTGTACATAGAGCCCTTCTTCCTTTTGGTTTGTTCTTTTTGGCAATCCTTTTAAGTTAACTTCCCTTAATTTTCTGTTTACCAGTCGGTGTTTTGTTTTTTTTTTAATCTCTGGAATGGATGCACTATTGCATGAGTAAATGTGTGTCATTTAATTGTTTATTTCTATTTAAGATTTATGTATTTACTTTTTATGCAGACCTTGCTCAAATCATTTCACAAAGGGCCTCCTAAAGTTAGGACTCAGGTAAAGCTTAGTGTTTGAGTTGATATCTTTATGTCTTAACTCAAAGAAGGCTAAATGTTGTGATATATAGATTAGCCTTGCAGTGGCTGCATTGGCTGTACATGTGCCAGCAGAAGACTGGGGAGAAGGCGGTATTGTGAATTGGATAAGAGATGAGATGAACTCGCATCCTGAATTTATACCAAGTTTTCTGGAACTTCTCAGAGTCTTGCCTGAGGTATATCGAAGTTCTACTTTTGGGAAATCATTTTTTTTGTCTGCACACTGTCTTTCTCTTGACCATAGTTATGGATGGCGTGAGGCGAGTGGCTCATTTTTAAGGCAAGAGGTAGGTGACCAAAAAAGGAGAATGAGGCGACAATTTTAAAAAAATTATAAAATATAAATGTATAGTGCAAAAATTCCAAAAATATGTTATAAAAACAGCAAAAACAATACTGAATACACACACAAAAAAAAAAAAAAGAGCAAAAAAAGTTATAGAATAAATAAATCAGTAAAAAACTAGAAAAGAACAAAAACAAAAACAACTATAAAAATTAGGAAAAAAATGAAAACACAAGAAAAGAATAAGCCCATGCATAATAACTTTTAAAAGGACAAAAGTAATACAAAAACTTAGTTTTCTATAGACAAAAAAATGAAACAGTACCTGGCAGTGGTGGGTGGCAGTGAGCAGCGGTGGGTCTGGGGGCTTTATGTATGAGGAGTGGGCCTGATTTTATTGGTTCTGGTCTAGGCAAAGCAATGCATCTTGGCTAGTTTTCAGGCTCAGGTAGTCAGGCTTCCTAGATGCTGTTATAGGCAGCTGGGATCAGTTCATCCAAAAAGGTTACAGCTTCAAAATCTTTTTTAATCTTGGCTCATTAGGACTTCCATGCTGATTTTTGATGAACATCAAAGAACCCTATCTGAGCCAATCCCCATCAGCTCAAGCTTATTCTAGCAGCCTATATTTAGTTATTAAATTGTTTAACTGAAAAATTTGAACCTGAAAGTTGTAGACATTGAGCTTGCCTAATTACTGGTGTCTTTCTGATGGATTTGCTTTGTGTGCAGTTTCTTGTGTAAGAAGAACATATGTTTGTATGCATGGGCATGCTAATCTATATACATATGTATAAAAAATATCACTGCCAAGGACATATGTTATTTCAAATTAATCCAAGTTTGGTCTTTCATTAATTATATATGTGTAGATAAACAATTTCCTATCTTATTCCAAGTTAATTATTGCTTAATAGGGTTTTGTGGTGATATATGTCCATTACTGCTTCTCTTGGTGGGCTTTTTAGTTGAATGGGTAACAACAATTTTTCTTTGCGAACAGGAAGTGTTCAACTACAAAATAGCAGTTCGTCCTGATAGACGTCGTAGTTTCGAAAATGAACTAGCCTCAGGAATGGAGATTGCTCTTAATGTCTTAACTGCTTGCTTGAACATTAATGAATTGGCAGAGCAGGTATGTGTTGTTATTTCATTGACGATATATTTATGAAAGTCTGTCATTCAATGTTAATTAGGTTGCTTTCAAAATTGTGAATTATTGAGATGGACTGGATGCAAATTGTAGATAAAGAATGCAGTAGAAATATTCTATTCCTGTGTGTTGAGACCTAAAAAATGCACCAAGATAACCCATTTGATTTGTTTTCCCATTTATCAATATATAAGTTTACTGTATTGGGTTCCCCTCATGACATAGAGAAATGTACTGTCATTCTCTTTACCATACCCAGTCCCATCCACATTTGCCTTTGGGTCCCTTGAATGTGCATTTGATGTTGCCTGCTATCTTACAAGTTCATTTACTCGATGTGGTTTGTCACTGATTATGCTGGCATTTGCTTTTTGTTCTTGTGCTAAAGAGATCATTGATTCTAGGGTGTTTGCCCATCGTATTTGCAATTATGTTGGTACTTCATATTTCCTTGCTTCTGTGTGCATTTAGAACTGCCTTTTTGTATCCTTTGATTTCCAGTTGATTGGCTATTTCCAACTTCTGCATTTGTAATGGTGTAAAAATTTCTTCTTATTTTCTTGTCTTCAAAGAAGTTGTACTGCTTTATTCTCTCCATCTTACTAGTTATTCTTTCTATATAAATCGACTTGCTGGAGGTTTTTCCATGGATTTGATATTCCATCCTAGTTTGTCTTTCTAACTTCTTGCAACTTGGCAGGTTCTTGAGGCTTTTGCTTCTTGGCTACGGCTACGGCATAGGTATTATCTTCCTTATGAGCTTCCATCCTCCTAAATGTGGACCATGTTTGCCCTCTTCTCGGGGCAAGCAGCAGTATGTTGCAGTATACATGCAATGTGGCACGTGTGACGTTATGTTGCTTGCATTTTCTTTTATTTTTGAGTTGAAAATGTAGGTAAATTAGTTGTTTCTTTTTACTTTTTTATCATCTGGGGTCTTAGTTATAATATCTCCCTTTATCATGGATGAGTTAAATAAGCTGGCTTGTTTTTCTAGAATATGAAAATGTTGGCTTCCTATGATGTTAGAGGAAGGTTTTTCGGACATTAACTATTTAGCATACTTCAATTGGCATTCTTTATTGTAAGATTCTTGTTGCTTTTTTGATAAGACCGGAGTCCTATGAAATTGGAATACATCAAATTTGAGGTGCATGTGAAGAAAGAATGCTAACTCTGATCTGCTGGAGAATCTCAGAATGCTCGTTGACTTCAAAGGATCAAATGAACCGACTGCTCTAAAACATAAGAGAGGAATCATGCTCTTAGTTCTCATAGTCGTTTCACAGTCCCTTACTCTCCTATTGTGATCACACCATAGTTTAAAAAACCAGACCGGACTGGCTGGTTGGACTGTTCTAATTGTCAACTGGCCGGCAAACTGGTTCGGTTTTCTCAAAAAACTGGAAAACTGAAAAAAACACCATATTTTGTTAGAACCGTTCAAACTGGCCGGTTGGACTGGTGAACTGTTCACAGTTCAATTGAACAGAACCGGTTTTTCCATTTAATTTTTGCTGAAATTATTTGTATATTTTTTAATTTTTTTTGTTTAAGTTTAAAGTTTGAAGACTAAGGTACACCTCACATGCTATCTAAAAGTCAAAAAAAGCCTTAGTTTAGAGTTTAGAATTAGCTTACACACTCTTAACTTTAAACTATAAACTTGATATATTTAAATTGTTGTAATCATTTATAATATAAATTGTGAAATTTGGATTGTAATGTTAGTAATATTGTTTAAGTTTTTTATGTTTTATATTTTAGTATTTGATTTTTAAGTATTGTATATAATATAAATGTATATATTTCGTAATTATGCCGTCACAGTTCAATTGTGGTTCAATTACGGTCCGACCAATGGTTGAATCATTGAATCGTGAACTGGTAACTTTTCCGGTTGAACGAATGGTTCGATTTTTCGAACATTGGATCACACTATACCATGTGAAGCCACACCCATTGTTTTCTTGGAACAGATTGGACTTGCCTCCGCAGCTCCACTTCTGTTTCTGAAACATGTTTTCTGTCGTATGTGGGACATGAAAATTTGATTAGATGGACTTTTCATATATCCTTATTTTAATTTATGTGCTACATTTAATTTTATATCACTTCCTCAACTTTTGTCAAGATGGGCCTGTGAATTTAATTTAACTATTGGTTTCAGGATTCCTGCTTCAGCCCTTGCTTCACATCCACTAGTGCATACGGCTCTCTCAAGCTTGAATAGTGATATACTCTCTGAGGCCTCTGTTAATGGTTTGTGGAAGAGACGTGTTAATCCTTTCTCTGTCTTAACTATATAAAATTGCAATTTCATTTTGTAGTTCTCTTCAGAAGCAATTTTTTATTGACTACTGTCATATTCTTTCTTATGGGAATTGGTGAAAGTCAATAGCAATATCATTTTCTTTTCTTTTTCCCTGGGGCCTGTTGACTTGATTCCTGTTTTCCAGTATGTATGCTTACCAGGTTTTATCCCTTGCCGAGTCATGGGGAAATGATATTCCAATTTAAATATAGGAATGAGTGATATACAACTTTAATAATTCAAAACTTAATGACAAGTGATAGATAGTTACTACAAGTAGAAAAAATTATAGATTTGCTTATTGAATTTAAAATGAAATTCGAGCCATGTTATCTTGATTCTAGGGATGTCTCGGACTCTTTTGGATAAAGATGGGTAATAATATTTGTTCAATTTTTAAGAAAGTAAAAGCAGCTATTAGTTACATTTTTATTGGAAGGAATACAGTAAATTTTCGGGATCCTTATTTTCGTCCATGCTTTTTCTGCAGTTATATCTGAATTAATACATTATACAGCAGTTAGAAACTCTGATGGAGTTGCATCTCAGATGCCGTTAATTCAAGTGATTGTCCCTCGGATTATGAGTCTGAAATCACTGCTTAGAGATCCTTCCAAGGTATATTTCAAGGTTCTCAAATTCTCTTCTTTCTGGCATGATAAATACTTATGGTAAATCTTCCTCGTCAACCATGTTTTCTGTTCCAATTTTTCCAATTGCCAAAGATGGTTGTTGATCTATGTTTTGGGAAGTCATTGTCTTCAATTTTCAAGCCATAAAAGATAAAAATGCCCTCAAGTTTATGCTGAGTTTCATAGTTGATGCTGTCATTTGTATGCCCAACCTGAAACCTATGCAGTTTATCTTATGTTGATTCTTCTCTTATTGCATTTTTTTTTTTTTTTGGTTTTAACATATTCTCAATGTAGTACTGTGTACAAACTTTCAGGTTATAACTCATAAATACTTAATTTTTGGTATCCCTGCCAATATTTTATATCAGCCGAAAGGTTTAGCAGTTTAGCAGTTGAAAGAATTCTATCTGAAATAGTTGTTGAATAGATAGCGAACCTGATCTCATCAAATTCTGTGCACCTTGTGATTGGTTATTTCTGTTTCATCAAACTGGAAACTTTTTTCCAACTCTTTCTCCTTGGAGTAATAAGTGGTGATTATATGCATGTGACAATGATACGAGGGGTAAGTTGATGAGCAATGATTGTGCTAAAAAGCAGGTGATTTTGTAAAATGTTTCTGAAGGCCTTTTTAACGTAATTTCTCTGAAATGAATACAGGATAATGGTATTATGCTAAACTTGAAAGTCATAATGTTCTATCAGTATCTGAGTTGAAGTATTAGAGAGGATGTAGATATTTGCAATTTGATAGATGGTATAGCATAATGTAGCTTACACGCATGACACATTATGATCGAATATCTACGTTATGTGTGGACGTTAATTATGTTGAAAGGGACAAGTGACAGTATTTTGTTATCTTGACAAGAAATGCCATATTTAAGCTATTATGATTATATTTTCTTGAGATATATTATACACTTTCTAATCTTTTTTACAAGATACCTATGAAGTGCCCTTGATTCTCTGTTTAAGATTTTTTTACCCTGATCTGTTGTACTTGATATTTCTACTTGGCATTATTTGCCTCTGATTTCAGGACGAGGAGGATGTGAAGGCCATTGCTCGCTTATTTGCTGACATGGGGGATGCATATGTTGAATTGATTGCAACTGGTATACAGCTTCTCATTTTTTGCAATCTTCTCCACTGGTGGCTTTTATATTATAGTAAACCTTAATGAGGGTGTTAGATATGCTTGATATATTAGTTCCAAGTTTATGCGTGAATATATGCGTTTTCTATGTATATAAACACATTCATGTATATACACGTGGACACAAAATTATTGGGGCAGATGCTTGCTGTATCGCTCCAACAGGGTTCTCTTAAGATCAAAATGACTTTTGTCTTCAGGTTCTGATGAATCAATGTTGATTGTGCAAGCATTGCTTGAAGTTGCTTCACATCCAGAATTTGATATTGCTTCAATGACCTTTAACTTCTGGCATAGTCTTCAAGTTATTTTAATTGAAAGGTGAACTTTTTTGACTTATAATTTAGGTACGTATGCTCAATCAAGTTTTGACTTTGACATTTCTAATGGATCAGGAATTCTTATGCTGAAGCTGAGAGAGCCCTACAATTGCTGGTTTTCCGTTCATCATATGAGTCACTTGTTTCCTTGGTGATGCTTTTCTCTTTTTGGATTTTGCTTAACTCGCATGTCTGCATTCAACGTGAATTTCTTCTATTTCAAATTGAAACTTCCCATTCTTTGTGATGCTTAAAAGAAGTGTTTTGTAATCTAGATTGATAATGTTCTTATTTTAATAATTAAGTGAGCACAATGCCAGTGGCTGTCGAAAAGTCTCGGCGGCTTTCCTGTTATCTTGAGAAGAAGTATATTCCACCTATTTAAGAGAAGGGTGAGGAAGTTCTTTATTTTTTGCAGATAACTGATGTTAAATAGAAAAAACTAGAGAATTTAAATGATTGGTTTCTGTGGATATATATAGATGCAGAAGATACACGATTATTTTGAAGATTCTGCATGGGTAGGGGTGTGTTGTGGAGACTTAACATAGGGCAAGAAAGAACAATTGACAAGGCTATTTTGGTGCTTTGTAAAATGTGCATAGCAGTTTCTTTTATGCATTTGTTTGCCACCCAAAAGGGCTAATCAGCCTTTATATGATCTTTTTGTTCATATAAAAAAGCATTTTCAGGCTACAGAAAAATTTGCTGGATATTGGGTCTTCATTTTCAATAATCATAATGATATATTCAGGATATGATCTTCTGTCTTAATAATGTAAAACTAGATTAAACGGATGCTGCATGCATTTATTTTTACTGACTGCCTAGATTTTATAAATGAGCTATCCATTATTTCTCTCTCAGGTTAGCGTCAAAGTTGAATATCCACAGGATTATGCAGACCTTTCAAGAGAGGACCAGAAAGATTTTAAGCAGACTAGATATGGTACCTTTGGAGTTCCATCTGACAATTGTTGGTTACTGCATGTTTCGACAGTTTTCTTGAGTGGTGTCAATCTATGTCTTTTCATAACTCTGCATTCTTTTGAGTGGATCGCTGAAAGAGGAATACGGAATATATAATGAACAATTCATGAACAGATGAAATGTGTAATGACTAGCCTGTTGAACTATTACTTATTGGTTATGGTTTCTCTGCTCTATGAGCTTCTAAGGTGATTGTGTAAAATGTGAACTTGTATTTTGGCATTCCATTAAACCTGACATTCTATGACATATACTTCATCTTTCCATTTCATGTGTGAATTGAAAATTAACTTTTAAACTGCCTTGATGATTGATCTGGCGATTGGTGTTTGATTTTGTCTTAGCATTAATGACCTTAATTAACTCCTCAAATGTGATGAAAACTATGCACTTGTATACACTGCATATAGGAATGCATATTTAGTGCCATGTGTTCAGCATTGAGTTAAACTTTTCTAACTTGGACACTGATATTGGAATACATATATAGTGCCATGCGTTCAGCATTGAGTTAAACTTTTTCTTCAGGAACTTGATTCCTAGGGATTCTGATCAAGTTTTATGCAGTGTGCTTCTCAATTGCGTGTACAACCACTGCTAATTTGAGAACTGAGACAGAAAAAATTTAAGTCATTTTTATCTTGGCTGACAGTCACTAAAATGTTAATGTGGATCAAATTACCTTATTACCACAGTCGTGCTTGTGACTGGAAAACTGCTCCTGAATTAGTGTTGCTACTTTTTGACTTTAAGTATAGCTTTTACTGTGTTGAAAGTGAAAGATAAAATGCTTTGTCTATTTTTTGCTTAAAGTTCAAAGGCACGTTCAGAATATTTTAGCTGAACTGACTGCGATAAAGCTTTTCATTCTTGTATTCTCCTCACCCTCTGTTGATGTCTTTGACTTTTCTTAGTTATTTTACTTCCAGAGGAATTCCTATATGAATGTTCTTAAAACACAGCAGATATATGTAGAAAGGAACTCTGATCTTGACAGTAGGCAAGAAAAGGAACCTGAGATCTACAATAAATTGGTCTATCTTTTTCTTTTACCTAATAAACTATTCAACCATAAAAATGGGAGACAATGATCTCTTGTCCTACACAGCAACCTAAGGTTTAAGGTCCCTTCAAATTTTAGATATTTTTAAAGTCAATAAATGAAACTACTGAAGCAAATAAGGACAACCTCATAACTTAAGAGAAGGAATTTACTCCAAAAACAGATGCGAGCCTCCCACTGGGAGCCTGCTATGCCAAAAGTGAGTGGAATCGCATCTATCTCTTTCCTTTTTTCGCCTCCATGTTGCCCGATGGGGGAGATGGGGATTATTAGCATCTACAGAGAAGAATATAAGCTGACTTCTATCTCTTTTCTTGGTCCTCTGGACATTATGATTATAATAATGATAATAAAAACCGAGTAGAAAGGAAGATGGAATCCTACACTGAATTACTCATGACAGTGTTGTTAAATATGTTTGCTAGATGTAAGAATTTTTTTCTTTATAATTTTGAGATTATCCCTGCTCTTCATGATGGAAAGCTTACTGTATTACCTTATAGATTCATGTGTGTGCTTTATCTTGGTTAGACATCTTAAATCTGCATATCAAGTTTTTTATGGAAAGAGCTCCTGCATTGTCATTTTAGCTTTGACCAAAACTGTACCTTGTTTGAGATTCATGCATATGCATGATGCATCAGAATATGTTATATCTTTTGACATATATCCTTGGACTTTCTCCTTTCTGGAATCATCTAGTTCTGTTTCTATTATTTATCGACTTGTTCTACACCACTGTCTTAGCTTGGCCTGCTATACGATCAACATTTCTGTGGATTTGTGACAATATGTGTCATGCTGGCAGCTGTTGCAGATGTCCTTATTGATGCAGCTCTAGTTTTAGGTGGAGATGCTGCCCTAAGAATTCTTTACATGAAGCTCATTGAGGTGTGTGTTTCTTTCTTTGATGCTTTAGAAGTTCTTCATTTGGTCATCTCTTATAAATCAAAAGGCCTGCATCTTAGACCTAAAACAGGATTTGTAACTTCTAAATTTTAGGTTCTAGAATATTTATATATGTTTGCCAGTATGGAAAGAAGTGAAGGAGCTCAGGTAACAAGTGGTTGTGAAATATTAGATGTCAGATCTTATGCACATACAAGGCACAGAAAACGGGAAATTTGTGTTCAGGCCCCATAAATAGTTATGGAAGATGTTGTGGACCTGCTAATGGTCAGTGGATTCCACTGCTGTAGTGATGATATTTGTTTTACACAGTAATTAGGAGCAACTCCGAAGAACCTTATTTAATACAAATAACTCCACTCAAAGCCAGTTGGATTTTGGAATGAAATTGATGTTTGCTTCTTCTCTTTCTTCGCCATGAGTGGCTGCTTCCTTCCTATTGGCATTCTTCTGAGGCTTGTTTGGTAGTAGCATCTGCTCCACCTATGTGTGAGCTTTGGGCACACATGCAAGAGGATAAGAAAATTGCATTAGACAGCTTAGTAGAAATAAATCTCATGAATGCTTGTTGAATGATAGCATTAAAGTTTGATTGAATATTCAATTTCACATTGCTACTAGTGCAAAGTTTTTGGTTTTGTGAAATGGATACACTTTAGTTGGCTCTCTTCCCTGTACGGAGGAGAGGATGTTGAAGATTATACACAGTTTTCTTTCTGTAGTTTTTTTCATCAGCACAGGAAAATGGAAATATTATAGCATCTCCCAGTGCTCCTTCTTACATTCTCAAGTTTTTAGGACCTTTTCTTGCTTTTGGTTTTCCCAAATGATTGATCTTTTGTTCGGTGGTCATTCCTCTCTGATCAATTTCTCATTACTAATGACATCCAGATGATCTCTGGATTGATTGAAATATCCTTTTAGTTGGCTAGAATCCATTACTTGAAAGAAATTAATTTTGTGGAATCATATTGAATACATTTTATAACTTTCAAAAAAACGGATCCTTGTTTAACAACCATAAATTGTTTAATCAACTCAAATTCTTTCTCGATGCATTCCCCAAAAGATTCTATTCATGTGGATTCTTCCCCATTCTCTTGGGATGTTACTACATATTTTGGCTTCAATACAACTTATCCAGTTCAATAACACGATCTTATTGGTTTATGAAGTTGTCAGCCATGTTTTTATTTTCCTTTTTTGTATGATAATGTAGGCTGTTAGTAACTGTGGGCGCAGCCAGCACACTGATTGGCGTCCAGCAGAAGCTGCTTTGTATAGCATCCGAGCAATATCAGATTTTGTATCCACTACTGATGGAGAAGTGATGCCTCAGGTTCGAACACCCTCTGCTCTGTCAGGCAAAAAATTTGCAGTGCCAGCTCAGTTTGGCTTTGTTTGTGGTGTTCTTAATTTCTTTCAGAATTCAGATTGACCTTAGTTTTTTAAGTTAATGCTCAAATAGGGGCTGGTTTCTCTTGTTCAATTATTTAATTGTGTAATAAGTTACCCAAAGACAACCTTACACATGTTTGATTTGGTCAGATCATGTCTTTGCTTCCAAAACTTCCTCATCAACCACAGCTGCTGCAGACAGGTAATGGGTTGTCTATATTTCAAATCTGTGGAGGCCATTTCTTTTCCTCTTTTCAAGATAACTGACACATCCTCTTAATGGATAATGTGTTTGATACTTTGATTTCATCCTCCTTATGTTGGTTAACAATCTCATCGGACTTTATTCTCTGTCTTCAGTGTGCTTAGTAATTGGAGCTTATTCAAAATGGCTTGATGCTGCACCTAGTGGACTTTCATTTTTGCCACCACTCATAGATATTCTTGTTAGTGGCATGAGTATTTCGGAGGACGCTGCAGCAGCGGCTGCAGTTGCATTTCGTCATATATGTGATGGTAAGCACTTTTCTTTGCTTAGTCCATATTTGTCATTCTCTGACTAGTAAATGTTAATTCAAACTCCTCATTTCATGTTTTATAGTCATTTTCTTATTATACTTCAGATGTCATTATTTTCCTCTCAGAAAGCTTGTTCTTTCACATTAGATACTCCCAATTGAAATGCTGTGGGAGGAAGTTTGGCTGCACAATTTCAATCAAGCCTTCATGACTCTTAATAGGGTGGTTCTGGATAAATGGCGGTAGTATATGTGAGATTGCAAAATAGAAAAGGAATTTGGCGTTCTTAATTGGCATAAAAAGTCAAGTGGGATATTCTTTTAGAAATTTAGGGATTATCTTTGGTGTTGCTGTACTCAATCCATTAACCCTAAGATTATTTGTCTATGCTGATAATCTTCATTTATTTGTTTCGTTTTTCACATTCTCAAATTTGTGGTTAGCGATAGCTCCATTTTTACTTGAGCACTAGAAGTATCTCAATTACTAAAGTTCCATTCATATAATTTGTTTTGGCTTTAGACTGCAAGAAAAAGCTGTGTGGGTCCTTAGATGGTCTCTTTCAAATATACCAAAGGGCAGTGATTGGGGATGGTCCCTTCAAGGTTTCTGCTGAAGACTCCTTGCATCTAGTTGAGGCTCTAAGGTATGTTTGATTTTTAGGATCCTATAAAATGGCTGAAACAATGTTGTGTTGACTTGTTCAAAAATCTTTCTCCACAGTATGGTTATTACAGAACTTCCATCAGAGCATGCTAAGAAAGCGCTAGAGGCATTATGCTTGCCTGCTGTTGCTCCTTTACAGGTTAGTATTGTCTTTTATGAACTTTGGACTTATTTTTGGGGGTCAAGTGAGTATTGAGCGTTGTCTACCAACAGGATATCATTAATCAAGGTCCTTTAGTCCTAGGGCAGAGGCCTGCTCGCGAGCTAACTGTTCATATAGATCGACTAGCAAATATATTTAGGTAACAACATTTATCTCTCACTTGTGTTTGTCATGCCTCTTTATCAAGCTAAATCTTCTGAAATCATTTCAGACATGTAAATCATCCGGAAGCTGTTGCAGATGCTGTACAAAGGTTCTGGCCAATCTTCAAGGCAATCTTTGATGTGTCAGTGCTAGATCTGCTTCTTTAGTAGATACTTTATTTGCATTTTATTGGGATACTTGAACCCAGATAAGATTGAGTTTAAATACTTGTGCTGCAGTCGCTCTTGGGACATGCGGACTATGGAATCCCTTTGTCGAGCATGCAAAAATGCTGTAAGTTTGCTGACTGATGACCTTTGCTTGCTGGGCAATTTCAGATTTTCTTGTGTTGGTTAGCAGTACAAGTTATGTCAAAAACTATCTTCTTTTAGTATTATGTGCCCCACATGTGTACTGTATTCTACATATATCAGTTGAAAGAGTTTTTTAATGATATTTAGAAATAAAGAGTATTTCATTCATTGTCGGACATGATGTCAATGATAAATCTACTGTGCTTCTTATTGGCTTCTCACATGGTGCCTTTTCTTCTCTGTTGTGTTTGAGGAGCTAACACTGGTTATTTTATGAAGTCCTATATTTTGGCATTTTTAGTTGGTTGGATTCATAAGCCCTTTGTCACCTTCATTGTCATTCTCCCTTTGTAATTACTCCAAACGTGTGGGAATTGTAGAAGGAATTATATTATACATAATATCTTTCTGTCATTTACTTTATGCAATCTTGTTACCCTTGTAACATTCTGTTGACCATATCCACTGTGGAAGCCATACAATTGTGGGAACTGGAATGCATTCCACTTTTTATTCTCGTTTCTAGTCTCTTGCTTGATAGGCAGTTTTTCTGATAAGTAAGGTTGCTCTACTAGGTGAGGACCTCTAAAACCCTTATGGGAGTTACAGTTGGTGTTATGCTCGAGGAGATACAAGGATTATACAAACAGCATCAGCAGCCTTGTTTCCTCTATCTCTCTAGTGAAGTTATCAAGGTTCTTATTCCTAATGCTTTACTGTAAATATTATTCAATTCTTTTTTGTCTTGAGCTATAATTGGAATCCTCTTTTGTAGATATTTGGGTCAGATCCATCTTGCACCACCTATTTGAAAATCCTGATTGAATCTCTCTTCAGCCAGACAACATTTATGCTCACAAAAATTCAGGTGTGGTCTTCAATTAACAAATCGTTGACTTTATTTCTTGAAATTGTCTACATTGTTGTTTTCTGATACTGTTTCCCTCTTACAGGACTTTGCTTCTAGACCTGACTTGGTAGATGATTGTTTCTTGTTGGCATCAAGGTGTATACGTTATTGTCCTCAATTATTTTTTCCATCTTCTGTATTTCCTTGTTTGGTGGACTGTTCAATGATTGGCATCACCGTACAGCACAGGTTAACTCACCCTCTCTCTCCCTCACTCCCTCTCTCTCTGTGAGCATGCTTGTGTTGTGGGGTGATATACATTTAACCCTGCACACATAGGCATATGTGTATGCTTTATTTTCTTGTTATCTATGGCCCTTGAGAAGTTCATGTTCCTGTTACCTGATATTCTCTATTTTTTCTTGCAACCCTCGCCCCTTGCATAGAATTCTGGTAAAATAGCATGATAAAGATGGAAATTGGATAGATTATGTTATGTGCCAATGATGGATAATTAGATTTCATCTACTCCACTGAACTGGCTCTGTATGTTAGGGCATTTTCATCATGGGTCAGAATGTTGAAAGCTTAGCCTTTTTTCTGTCGGTTCTGCTTGGCAAAGGCATATGTTATATGAATATTACTAACTTCTTTCAAAGTATACCTCGCACCCTTATGCCTCACCAGTTTCTGGTAATCATGAAATCAATATTTCTACATGCAGCTATGTCTAACATATTTGGCGTCTCTCCTTTTGTGCCAGTGGTCCTTTAACATTGTTCCAGGCTCAATGACTTCGTATATACAAGCATGGCAATGTTTTAGTGAAGCTTAGATGCTGTTTTACTAAGTTTATCTAAAAGATCTTGTAAGATCCTATATTTTATAAGATGTTTTTGGAGCTTATAAGATTCTAAATCTATCTTTGCAAATAATATCTTAAGTTTTTGGATAAAATAGGATTTTAGAGCTAATAAAATATTACTAATAACATCTTTGTAAAATGGTTAAGATTATTAGAATTTGTTAAAATTATAAAATTAAGTTAGAAATTTCATATTTTTTCTAAAAAGCTTATAAAATCCTATCATCTTATTTGGGAGCATAAAACCTCTTTTCTTAAAAAATTTACCAAACATTTGACATCTTATAAGTTTCAAACATGTTGTAACATATTATTAGGAGCTTATAAGTAATCCGAACACCCTCTTAATAAGGATGATGCTATGTAGTACTACCTAAAACTATAATCCCTTTGGTTGTATCAGTTGAATGGTTCCATTATGCATAACCAGCATGATCTTGATGAGATACATTTAGCCCGATTTAGGTACTAAAGCTGCTACCATTTCCACTACAGGGAAGCCTCCAACTCCATATTGAATTTCTTATCGGATGTTTTTGATCTTGCAAACTCTAGTCAGGGGAAGCCTTATATATCTATTCGGGACAATGTGATCATTCCAAGAGGCGCTGTGATCACCAGAATTCTTTTAGCTGCTTTGACAGGAGCACTTCCAAGTTCACGACTAGAAACGGTTATCTGGAATCCTAACCCCTTAACCACAAATACGACAAATATTTTACGAAGAGGATAGTTATTATTTGTTATTCTGAAACTTCATATTTTCCATTTTGCTCTAGGTAACATATGCACTGTTAGCTCTTACACGTGCCTATGGAGTAAAAGCTTTAGAGTGGGCAAAGGACAGCGTTTCCTTAATTCCATCAAATGCGGTTACAGAGGTAGAAAGATCAAGATTTTTGCAAGCTTTGTCAGATGCAGCCACTGGTGCAGCTATAAATGGGCTGATGATTCCAATAGAAGAGTTATCAGAGGTTTGTCGGCGAAACAGATCAGTTCAAGAGATTGTTCAAGGAGCTTTGAGGCCTCTTGAGGTGAACATGTTGCCTGTATCATAGTGTTTTGAGTGATAGAGAAGGGCTATTTTTTCTTCGCCCTTGTCTCCGGCTGAGGCAGTTTCATTTTGCTTTTGTGTTTGTATATTGGTTTCATCATTTGCCAATTCATATAGGTTGCAGGGGGGGCGGGGGGAGGGGGAGAGAGAGAGAGAGAGAGAGGGGTTGTGTTGTGTTTTTACTCTGAAAAAATATACAATGATGTATATTTTTTTTCCCGTTGATACAGGACTAGTTATAAATGAGAATGATGGTGAAGTTGTCTTGGCTTGGTCATTTTTTGGGCCCAAAAAATCAGTTTGAGTCATTGTTTGGGTTTCATTGTAATATCTTATGATTTTGGTTAGTTCTTCCCAGTTTTACTGTGTAAAGTACCATATATATATATATATGCATCCAGTGGCTGTGCAGAGATAATTGAAGTTGCTATTTCTTTTTTAAATTAAAAAAACTTGCCTGACCATTTCACACGAGGTTTCTAATCCGTCCCTGTGAGATTTTAGTTTGAGGCTCGTACTTGGTAGATGCATTTTTGAAATCCATTGCTCTTTATATTTTACGATAAGATTTTAATTTTCTTAAAAATTAGAAGTAACATGTTAAATGAATGTTTTTTAACTGAAATTTGAAATTTTGTGCTGGATTAAATTTATATTGCTTGTGAAAGTATGAATGAGAATAGTGGTTTCTTTCTTTTTATGTGAGGGTAAAAATATTCATTTAATAAAATTATCACTTTCAATAAACATGATTTAGTGGTAAATACAATCATTGAATTAAATCTTTTAGTTTAAATAATGTATATCCATCAAATGTGTGTATATTGCATTAAAATTTATAAAAAATAATAACTACAGCCAATTAAATGAAGTTTTTCATCTTAAATAATGTATAAACAACAAGTGCATATTATTGTATTTATTACATTTGTTAGAAATTAGATATATTTTTCATTAGAATTATACAAAATAATAATTACATTGAAATTAATTAAATAAATTTGCTACTTAGCAAATATAAATATATATATTCAAATTATTATGTTTAATACACATAGTTTAATGATAATTATAAATAAATTAAGTTTATTTTTAATTATACTCATAGAAAATAATAATTATAATTAATTAAACTAAGTCCTTTCACTTAACAAATGTATATGATATGGGATAGCCCAGCAGGCCCAATAGACCCTTCTACAAATGAG
>JACGDI010005478.1:411639-473748 GCA_014898725.1 Jacaranda copaia | reverse complement strand
AGTTCCGGACCGTTATGCTCTTTGCAGCATCAGTATATATTTGATATGTATACATTATATGATTAAATTTATTTAAGATGAAGTGTATTTTTAATTGGACATATAAAAAATAAAAATTATATTAAAATTAATTAAATCAAAATTTTCTTCTTAGCAAATATAATTACATATATTGAAATTTATCCTTCTATCAACATATTTAGTTGGGCTTACAAAAAATAGCAGTTAAACTAAAATTAAGTAATTAAATAGTAGCCCCATCTATGACAATCACATTCAATACATATAATTGTTTGGTAAAATAATTTTAAATTAAATTTATTTTGATTAGACTCATAAAAAGTAATTACTGAATTGATATTAATTAAGAAAAATTAATTGATGAGGAAAATATGATACTTCATAAATACATTCGTACATTTATTCTTTATGCACTATTTCTCAAAAATAAGAAAAGAAATATTTTTTTTTCATATATCAAATTATGTGTTCAATTCAAATTTAATAGTAAATTTAATATGACAATGAACATGAATAGATTATGTATTACAATCACATGTTCAATTGAAGAGGAAAAAGAATGATATTTTATAAATGTATTCGTAAAAATATGGGTTCTTCCTCAAAGTAAAAGAGAAAAATATTTACTATATATCACAATAGGTGTTAAATTCATATGTAATATTATATTTAATATGATAATGAAAAATAATAAACTAAGTTTATTTAATTTTTTATCTTTTCATTTATTTTTGTATTTATAAATATTTCTGAAATATATTTTGGTTAATTTTTGTATATAATGATGTGCACATTTTAATTTCTTGAAAACTAATATTAAAAGATGCTTTCATGTCGTTCACAAATTTGAAAAAAATTTCTTAACCTTATTTATTTCAGTTACAAGACAAAAAATGGGTCAAAAAGAAAAAAGGGAATGGTTAGATGTTATCCTATATTGCCTTTTGGGAAAAGAAGTGAACATTACAGTAAGTCATAACATTTATAATAATGTGTTATTCTATGTTTATGACATCAATGTGCATGGACGATAATGTGTTGCTCCACTAATATGTTATGATTATTTTTTTCAACCAAAATTGCAATAACTTGATAAATGTTTGGAAAATTATAAATTAAATTGGTCTAATCTCTTGTTTTTTTAAGATTTTGAGTTGAATATCACTCATTGAAAGGTAATCATTTAACCTTTTGAAGTTTTTTGCACATGAATTTGTCTCCGTAAATTTTATATGTTTTCTCATATTTACTTATGATAAATTTGATTCTTTTAGTATTTTTGATTCTCAAGCTCGTTTTTTGTTTTGGAAAAATACAACTAAAAGTTACCATGCCTATTTTTATTTGAAAATTAACCCATAAAGATCATGATATACCATGCCTTGCATTCGAAAATTATAATTCCACCCTTGTTGATGCAAGTTCTTTATCTAATTTAATATCAAATGAAGTAAAAGAGAATATGTACTTTAAGACTCAAATATATATATATATATATATATATTTAAAATTCATAACCTCTTCTGATAGAGAAATAAACAACTTATGCAATTTATTTGATATTTAAACCAAAGCAAGTGCAATTTTTTCTATTACCATAATAAAATTTGTGAGGCTCTTTTAAATCTTATAGCATTGCAATGTATGCAAATTAAGTACTTTATTTAATTCATGAGTTTTTGACCACACTTGATTATAAATTCTCAAATCTAATCAAAAAATGAGATTAAAATTTTAAATATTAGCATATGAAAATAGTTGTCTGCATACACGATATTTTGTGAAAAATCATAGAGTACATATTTATTGAAAAATTACTAACATTTTGATTGATAAGAAATCATCTTTGCTCTTAGAAGCTATATTGGTGAATAATGACAAATGAATTCTTTATGAATTAACTCTTTTTCATTCAAAGCTATGTTGAAAGAGAGGTGCCATTTTATCATTTTTCTCCTTCGATGTTTAATTGACTTTCTCATTTTCTTAGATTCTTTAATTTTATCTATATATACTTCTCTCTCTGTAGTAGTTAGTGTGGCATGTTTCCTTTTCATCTTATCTCATCTTTATTGTCAAAATAAATATGTTAGAATAATATTGTTAGGAAATTATGTCAATGTATCTAAAAATATATGTGAAAATTTTTTAGATAGCCATATATGATGATGTTTTTAAATGTGTATCACAAATTCACAATATCAATTCCAAAATCAACTAAACATGAAGTTAATTCAAGATAGAAGTTTATCGATTCATTACTGTCCTAAGACCTCTTTGCTGAGAACTAGAATAATAAAAAAACTATAAATTGAATAATTACTAAAATAAAATATATCTTGAATAACTTGTCCAATCACTTGGAAGGGACAAAAGAAAGTTCATGTTGTTTCTTTAATAATTTCTAGTTTCTAGGGGACCTCTAAGTAGGATTTAAATTTAAATGAAGTTCCGACTATTCATCAGAGGAAAAAGAACACATAGATCTTGTAGCGTTCCCAAGAAATTCTTTGATTTTTTTCGAAAATAAATTTATTTATAATGATTATGTTCTCAATTTTGTCTGTTCTCATTTAAGCCAAAAATAGAAGAAGTCAAATGGTTAGTTTCAAACCTTTAAATATCATTGTGTAAAGTAAAAATGTTATCTAATTTAATAAATTCTTTTTGTTAAGAGAAAAGTGTAAAAATTATTTCTTTAAAAGTTCGCTAGTTTTTAAATATGTAGGAGTTGGATTATGAATTGAGTTAGCTATTAATATAATATATACAACTTAATTGTTAAAAGAAATTCATCGTTTGAAATAAATATTTGTATTTTATTAATTATTTAATGTTTAGTAGTATAAAAAATAAGAATTTTTGTTGTTGGATACTATACATTTAATGGGCTATATACTTCACACTTAGAGGTATATATTTGGTAGGGTATGGATGGAGACATGTGGACGATTGTGATATTTTATTCAGTGAAATGTATTAATTGATGTTCTATTTTATATACTAATAGAAAAATATTTCATTTTGTCATGTTAATGTTATTATTAAAATCAAATAAGCAATTTTTATGCTCAATAGTTTGAATTACATAACTATGAAACCAATAAAAATATGGTTTTGTTTTTGAAAAAATTCAAATCTTAATTTAATGCAACCAAGTTCAAGTTAATTATATAAGGAGTAAATTATACTTGTTATGTTCTTGATGTATATTTTAACAATGTTTATCATATGATTAGTTAAGTAACGCAAAATTTGATCTTGACCAGGTCTTCCTCATTCAAAAAATTTAATTTGATCATTCAAAAAGTTATTTGATAAAAATATATTATATATATGTATTTCTATTCTATTGCCTTTTAGAAATAATTATTGAACATTATTAACGCCACATTATTATTTTAATTGAAAAATATTTAAAAAGGCTATTTAAGAAAATAAAATTTTAGTTGAATCTTTTCATGGTTTCTAATAGAGCTATCAATTATATATTCTTTTTTCTTTTGATCCACTTTTTGTTTTTTAACTTAAATAAATAAGGTTAAGAAATTTTTTCGGATTTGTGATACAACATGAAAGCATATTTTGCTATTAGTTTTCCAAAAAACAAAATGTGCACATCATTACGTGTAAAAATTAACCAAAATATATTTTAGAAATATATATAAATACAAAAATAAATGAAAAGATAAAAAAAATTAAATAAACTTAGTTTATTCTTTTTTCATTATCATATTAAATATAATATTACATATGAGTTTGACATACAAATGTATTTATAAAGCATTAATTGTTCCTCATCAATTGATTTTTCTTAATTAATTTCAATTCAATTATTATTTTCCATGAATCTAATTCAAATAAATTTACTTGGCGAATGTAATTACATATATTTCTTTTTCTTTTTCTTTTCCTTTTTTTTGAATTTTTAAAAAATAGTCCTTATTAGGATACAATACTCACTAAACATGATTTATTGGTAAATGAGACCCACTTTATAAATAACTTGAACAATTAATTTGTCTCCTAGAGAATAACAATTTTATTAATATTTTCATTTAGTCGGCTCATATGATACTCATAGAAATGATATCTTCATTGGAACAGAATATGAACTTTTTACAGAACAATTAATCAACAAACTATTTAACTGTAAAATATAAAAAAAATTGAAAAAATAAAAGAAAAGAAAGAAAAAAAATGCATATCCATCCATCTACATATTTGTTGTACTTATAATATTATAATTATTTATTATTATTGTTACATAAAAAAGTATAAAAAACCTCTGCATTTTATGTTTTTTTAGTTTCTTATGTGAACCAACCTATCTTTATCTAAGTTTACTAAAAATGTGATGAGTGGTCATGTGGTTCAATGACATAACTTTTACATGTATAAATATGAAGTTCAAAATTTGAACCATAAGGAGTTTTAGATGTACGTGCGTATATAAAATAAAACAAGAGAAAAAAAATTCACTACAAATGTAAGTGAAAAATGTGATAAATTTTTAAAACATACAAGACAAAATTTGAAACTTTTGTCAAGTACAAAACAAAATTCGAAAGTGAGCAAATATAAATAGATGAAAATTGCATTTTTCGCGCTTTTTTCGCTAACTATATACGTACACTTTTCCAACTACTAGAAAGGTGCACGTCAGATCAATGCACATCAATTATTAATTTTTTTAATGTTTGTCTATTCTACTAATTGTTTTTTTATTTACATTTAATTTAAATTTTGACAAAAAAAAGAAGATAAATTGTCATTTTAAAGTTGTAAAAGATGTTAGGCCTCTAACATGGTTTAAAAATAATTTAAGGTAATATATTTCTTCTATGGGATTTGCACCATATATACAACCTATCATATTATTTTTTTTTCCCTTTTACTCCAACATTTGCATTGCTTGTCCCAAACATATTATTCTAGAAATTCTATAGACATATTTTCTTGTACATTTTCACTTTTAGCATATAGAGAAATGGTTAGCGAGCATTATTATGGAGATGGGGTTCCATTTGAAAATATTATATAAATTTTGATTGGTGCAATATGCAACAAATTGTTGATCTGTGAGATGATTATAGATCAATACTTAAATATGTATTTCATGCAAGTTAAACTGAAAAATTAAACACATTGTTTCTGGAGCTAGACCCTTTAAGCATATTGAAAATGCTTAATTTCATAAATTGCATTTTCTTTATCATTTTGGTAATATTAATGGTCACTCTACCATACCTCTTATAGATATATGCACATAGATTTTATTGTTGTCACTCCAAAACACGTCTCCATGTTAATGTAATAATTATATTTAGATAAGGTACTACCTATTAGTTATTAAATTTTGCATTATGAAACTTTTAAGTTTAACTTGAATGAAATATATATGTAGCTATTGCACTATTGATCTATCACCATCTCCTAAATCAACAATCTGTCACTTATTGCATAAATCAAAGTTTATATAACATTCTCAAATGCGAACCTATCTCCCAAAATAGTGCTCACAAAATATTTTTCTATGTACTAGAAGTTAAAATGGAAGAAATATTTCTATTGAATTTCTAGCGTACTATGTTTGGGACAAACAATGAAGATGTTAGAATGAAAGGCAGAAAAAAATGTGATAGATCTCATACACTATGCAAGTTCCATAGAAGAAAAATATATTATCTTAGATTGTTCTTAAACCATGTTAAAAGCCCCACATTTTTTACAATTTCAAATAGTAATTTTTTTTAAATTTATCTCTTTGATAAGCATTTGAATCAAATATAAATACAAAATAATTAAATCAAGTCTTTTCACTTAATAAATATTTATATCAAATGTACATACATTGTCTTTATTAAATTTATTCCAAATAAGAGTATTTTTAATTACAAATATAGAAAATAATAATAATATTAAAATTAACTTAATTAAAATTTCCTACTTAGCTAATATAATAATGTATATTGAAATTTATTCTTCTACCAATATATTTAATTGAACTTATAGAAAATAGCAATAAATTAAATTAAGCAATTAATTATATCCTCATCTAATGAGGCTATTAGTATCATATTCAATACATATGGTTGTACAGTAAATTACAACTAAATAAAAAAATTCTTTAGTTAATTTTAATATAATTATTATTTTGTATAAGTTTAACTAAAAATATATTTAATTTGTAATAGATGTAATAAATACAATGATATACATTTGACGTATGCACATTATTTAAGATGAAATATTTAATTTAATTAATTACAGTTCTTATTTTCTATAAGTCTGAGGACAATGTATATATATTATTTAAGTTGAAAGACTGGATTTAATTAATTATAGTTATCATTTTCTATGAGTCTAATTACAAATAAATTTAATTTGATTATAATTACCATTATATCATATGTGTAGCACCCTCTCTCTGGATAGCACCTAAATTGAGGCACCATTCCAGTTCAGTTTTAATTCAAGCCCATAAATAAGCAATACATTCTATAAGCCTGTCAGAATTTTCTTTTTTCCAAAACTTATCAGAAACATATAGTAGCGGATTTTAAACTTAAAAAACCTTATCAAAGTACGAAGTATATATCATCAAATGTCTCATAACATTCAATATAATATATACATGCCTTAAGTTATAATTCTGTTTTACATATCACAACATTTCTAAGATGAAGCTTAGCATTTAAGGAAACCCATATACATATACACACATCCATTCTATTCCAAAATTTCATTCACTGATCCAAGACAGAAATCCAAGTCCATCACCTAATCCTATCTGAGAAAATCAAGGTAAATGGGGGGGTAAGTCTAAGGGACTTGTGAGGGATAATTGTAATCACATGCAATAGGGATTTATTGAGAACAGTTAAATAGAATATATCAAGATACAGTCACACAGTTAAGAAACAGTTAGATAGTCCGTAAACAATCTATTAGTTAGAATATGGTCAAACGATCAGAATACAAACAAATATTAGAATGGTCGTATACTAATCAAATTGAACTAAACTTACCCAAAAATATCAGAACAAATTTATACTGATTAACTAAACTTACCTAGGCACAACTATCTAGTATCGAACTTACCTAGGCATAGCGACCTAGTATAGAACTTACCCAAGCATATCGACTTAGTACAAAACTTAGCCGAGCACGACAAGTTGGTACAAAACTTACCCGAGTGTGACAACCTTATACAAAACTGACCTAAACATGACAACCAAGTACAAAACTTACTTGAATGTGACAACCTAGTATAAAACTTACCCGAGCATGACAACCTAGTACAGAACTTACCCAAACATATCAGAACAAACTTATATTGATTGACCAAACTTACCAAGCACAACTACCTGGTACTGAACTTACCTAGGCATAGTGATCTGGTACAGAACTTACCCGAGCACGATAAGCTGGTACAATACTTACCTAAGTGTGACAACTCGGTACAAAACTTACCTAAGCATAACAATTTGGTACAAAACTTACTCGAGCATGACAACTCGGTATAAAACTTGCTTGAGCACGACAACCTGATACAGAACTTACCTAAACACGATAACCTGGTACAGAACTTACCCAAGCATAGCTTGGTATATAACTTACTTAGGCATATTGGCTTGGTACATAACTTACGTAGGCATATCAGCATAGTACATAACATATTACTGATAGAACAAACCCATGACATACCAATCGAACTAACTCACACAAGCGTAATAGCTTGGTACACAACAAATTATTGACAAAATAAGTTTATAATACTAATCAAATTCATACCCAAATAACTGAATGGATAGATATCAGAATGATTAGATAACAGAATAGTATTGATGATCGAGCAGTCAGATAACATATAACTGACAGAAGTTTTAGGCACCAGAACAAATAGGAAATAGAAATAGAATTAGGAAGTAACCCTCACAGAGGTGTCTGGATCAATGAACAGATAATCAAATGAGATCTCAAATAGTTCATAAATTTCAATAACACAATACAGTCAGTATAGAAATAGGAACCCTCATAGGGGTTATGCTATAAGAACATATAGGTATAGTAAGGCCAAGATAGTAGACCCTCACAAGATTCAACAATTAATGAATAAGCTGTAATCAAGTCAAATACCAGAGTGGTAGGCCTTCACAGGGGCTTTTCCATAAGAACAAATAGATATAAATCAAGGCCAGGTTGGCAGACCCTTACCTTTTGTAGTCTCAAAAATGTAGTCATCAACTATTGGTTTGCGGGACCTACTTCTTCATCACCTAATCTAAAAGAATAGGTCCAAAGTCAAGATCCTCATTCGACCATATAATCATAGTTACACAAACAACGGCCTAAAATCAATACTTAATTGGCTAAATTGATAGCCTCGATAAAGACAAGCTAATGGCGCCAATCTCGTTAAAGGAATTATAATTAGGTCCTAAATCATCCAGTTGATCTTGTCACAACATACTAAATCGAGAACGACGATCTAATATCCCCTAAAAATCCGAATTTTATCTCAAATTTATCACATGATAATTTAAATCCAAGTTTACTAAACTTATAATGGTATGTGTATGATCCAAATCTTACTTCGATATCATCTCAAGTAATCCAATTTTTGCCAATTAGATTCCAAATTCATAAAACGAGGTTTTTCTTCATCTAATTAGCCTAGTTGATCAAGATTATTACGCAATATGACAAAATTTGGGGTCCATTAATTTTATGTAATTATATACTTGTCTTACTTTTTCCCAATCAATTCACGCATTCTTCCATAGATACAATACATCGTAAGAAATTAAAGGTATATACATACACATGCATATAATTTTATCACAAGTTCTCATTTTTACCCAATATCTCATTATCGAAACTCCAAATGCACAATTAGCTTACGTGCATGTAATTACCACGACAAGACGAACCAAATGTTTTGTCGTCACCATACTACCGCCGAAGATGGCCAATGACACCACTAAAATGTTCCTTTCAGGTCAACTAATAAAAGCCCTCAACCAACTGTAGATTTCACCACCGTTTGGCCAGTTAATTGGCTAGAAAATCAAAATCCCACCAGCAACGCCATTGCTTCATTTTCTTCAAATTACTTCGCCATCGATGGTCCATTTTGGACGTTCAAGCTACCGTTGTGATCCTTGAGTTGAGCCCAACAATACCCAATAGTTAAACTCAGGCTTCCATCACTAGAACAAAGAAATCCATCACCACTACTGTGGCTGTAACTTTGAGCTAAATTTTCGGCTGCTACACCGATTAGTTCTACAAGATGTTGGTATATTTCAGTTCTTTGAATTGAGAGGAGCAAAACAGTATATAATATGTTAGGTTTTGTCATTTGCCGAAAAAAGTGGTTGGAGGAGGAAAACACAGTGGTGTTGGTGAAGAAGAAGATGAAAATGGGACTAAATTGAAAAATTCACTATTTATAGATTTAATCTTTTCTTATTCACAAATTGACCCCCAAATGTTTAATCTAGCTTTCAATTAAGTCCTTTCAAGTTTTGTGTGTCTTCCTCTCAGCCCCAAAACTATTTATTGCCTCACATTGACTCCTTTAACCAATAATAATCCCACTTTGACCTGCGAAACTTTCAAATGTTGGTCAATTAAGTTTTCCTAAAGTTTCAAATTGACACCAAAACTTCCAAAATTCTTAAAATCAAGTCCTTTCATTTATTTTTCCGAGCCTTAAAATCCAGTCAACCAATATCTTGATTTATAAATCTTTATTTTTCAAAATACCAAATTTTAGGTAGGTGTGTTACAATATGTATTAAATATGATAATTTTATTAGAGAAGGAATACTTCTAAAAATCCTCCCATAAAAGGGAAGAAACCGTTATAATCATTCAAATTTTTATAGGTAGTATTGAAGTATAGATATAGTTCTATTTATTAAATTTTATTTGTATTTTTTATTTTCTGTAATTTGAATTTATTAGTTCAGGGATCATGTGGAAAATCGAGGAATGAGAGGGGGGGGTGTCGGGGCAAAAACTCCTCTTGGTGGGAATCAAGGATAGGGGAAAAGGGAGTGCATGGAGAGGAAAGATTCTTTTTCTGAGGGTACTTTCAAAAACTGGTCCAGTGAAGATGGGGTTTCTATGAAACGGAAAACGGACTAACTAATAAATCGGGTAATTAAATAAACCTTGCTGTTAAGATCTATCATCCAATTACCTTCCTTAACTATTTTCTTTGGAAAATAGGGCAATAAAATTTCATTCCTCACAAAAATCGTGCTTCGTTGCATTGATATGTATGTAGTACAAAGTCCATAAATTTTATTTCACATGCTTTACCTCTTATAATAAATATATTCCAATTCTTTCTTTTATGGTAATCATCTACATTTGACTGAATTATTCATCAGCCATCCACAGATTACATCAGATCATTGGAATGATTTGGTCATTTTATCTTAACTAGTTCTTTGTATTAAGCTAAATCATGATTAAGTAGACTTCTTGGTATAGGCTAAAATCTCCAAAAGTAGTTCATATTAATAGTTGTTTAATTAAACATATATATAATTCTATTTTTAAACTCCTCTATACGAACATTCAATTGGTAACTGTTATTTTGTATTTCTTAAAAATTGTATTTTGTAATGTTTAAAAGATTTTCTAACAATTTTAATTATTATGACTATGAACCAGTATAATTTATCAAAAAAATTTTAAATCTTAATATATTATCTTTTTTTTTGTTTTTTTTAGTTTGTATATTATGATACTTTTTGTTAATTTGAAATAGTAGTTTGCAATTATTATCACAATTTTTGGGTTAGTTTCAGTTCCTTTATTTTTATTTTTTATTTTTTTTACGTTGTTTTGTTAAAAGCAACTCAGAGTTTGTAAATCTTATTACTGCTCGAGAATGTTTTTTCTATATTCCATATTCTTTTGTTTTCTCGAATTAATATGTATTTCATAGTGTCCATATGTTTTTCTAATGATTTGTAATTGCTATGATTATGAATTGGGAGAATTTACAAAAGAAAAATTGTAGTTCCAATTTGTAGAAAGTTAATATCTAATCAGTTGGAAGTTGTGGTACTTTTCCAATTCGAAATGGTATAAGTTTGCTGTTATCATCATATATGTCTTTTATTTTTGTGGTTTTTTTGTTAATTTTCTATAAATTATTGTGCCAAAAATAATCATAAATTGTAATCTATGGGCTATTTAACTTAGTTTTATAGCATATATATATATATATATATATATCAAGTAACCTCTGGCTGTAATGTTCTAATTTAGAGTCCATCTGCCGTAAATTAATTTTAGAGTGAAAATTTATGATTGAATTGCAAGTTTGAAAAAGGAGTTTGCGAAAGATGTATTGAAAAACCTATTGGATCTAATTTACATTATTCAATACTTATGGTTGTGAACTTGAAGGGAGTATATTGGACATTGAATTATATTACGTACCATGAGAATATATGGTAACAAAATTAACTCAAATAAGCATTATTTTAGTTGAAAGACCTATTAAATCTTCTCTTTAAATGATGGATGCGACCAAATATCATCAATAATTTAGTTTGAGACGTTTAACTAGTACATTGTCAAATATTTAAAGCTTTTCAAAGCGATATTCTATTTATTAGATGATTCTATATGTTTTTTCAACATAAAGAGAGACTATGAATCCTGTATAAGAGATAAAAACAAAGGATGTTAATTTTAAATTTCAAGTAAAAGTTAAAAATTGAGTAAAATGATATATATATATGTGATAATATCTCAACCTACAAATCAAGCAAATTGTAGATTTTTTTATTTTTATTTCTTTACAATAAGCAGTGTTAAAATAGAAATTTCCAGTCCAAAAATTAATTACCACCAATGCATGCAAAGACAGAGAGAGATTTTGAAGAGGAGCCTGAGATTCCGGGGAAAAAAAAAAAACCAACCAAAAGGAGAACGGTTTTTTGCTCAAACGTTGGCACTCAAAACCACACAAAATCCTATAAATCATGCCGTCCTCTTTTAATTATTTAATAGACAGAAATTAGATTTGTAACAGACACAAGATAAAAAGATGTGGAACATAAATTATCGTGAGCTATTGGCAATTTTATAGTAGTATATATAGATTACTTGAAGCCAGCTCAAAAACATGTCTGTCTAGTAAAAATTTCGTGCAGAGAGTTTACTTCTCGAATTCAATCGGCTTAAAATACTAGTGAGAAGAAACCTTGCGTACAACATTACAGGCTTATCTGCCAATAGCATTAATTGGAACTAATACAAAATCATAAGTCGTAACAGCGAATATCAGTTCTAAAATAATCTTTTTTTCTTTTCAAAAAAATAGAATGAGGAAGAAAAGTTGCATTATTATTTCATTCTTGTGACTTTGGTAAATGTAGCATATATAATTTTTTTGACAGTGTTGAGATGAAACGACGAATTGTAAAATTGTAATTGTTGATAGAATATTTATTTAACTTGATACAAGCGTATAAATATGAGTAATATCCAATAAGGTGTTTGAACATTGTTTAATACTAGAAATATATAATAAAAGGAAAGCTAGTATATGTAATTCTAATGTAACGTAGATTGAAGTGAGAAATGCAGGGCTTTACCCCGGGTTAGAGGGAGCCCTTCCAAAAATTCTCAAAGGCCTGGGGCCAAACCCGGGCTTGAGAGGGGGTTTGGAAATAGTTTTCAACCAGCAGTAGACGCACCTCGGTTAGAACCTCACTAGCTGAGTCACTGCCCCAAGCGCAAAGCTGAGTCACAATTAAATGGATCACAGATGGAATTTGACAGCTATTTCACTACTGGTTCCGGAAAGCATCATTCACTAATGGAATGGTAAGACGGTTATTATATAATTAGGAATTCAACTATTATTAACTTGTTGACAAACATTTTGCATCGAGAAATACTCGCACCATAGATTTTGCTTCGAGGAATTCAACGCCACAAACATTTTGCTTCGAGAAATGCTTCGGTTAAGTATTTTTCAATAATTAACTTAACGACTCAATTGTGGGGCCCTTCCAACAGGAAAAGGACCCTCCAAAAAGCGGCGTATGCTGCTTGACTTGCGGCGAGCACACAGTATTCTTTAGTAAAAGGCAGAAAGAATAGTTCGCTATGTGCTCACGGCGCAGCTGTGTGGGATCTCCATTGTCTTCACCCGTATCATTTATTCATCCAACTCTCCGCTCTTATTTGTTCTTTCTCCATGTGGGATACATGCATGTGTCGGCTCTCCAACACTCTCCCGTTCTCTCATCCATCCATCCATCCATCCATCCATCAGCGCTTTCTTTGTAGCATCCACTATCTACTTGCTCGAAAATCAACCAAAATAATGAAAACATGATTTTCCATATGTCTCATAATTCAGAAATCTTGTATGAACAAACTCTTGAGGAATTGACCAAACAGCTCTTCCATATATCTGCAATTCAAAAATGTACAATTAGGGAACAAAAATTGCCCATAAAACTAATTAATTTAAAACTAGATTTGAGTAGGGGCCGTGCGAATGTAGGCCCCTCTACCACAAATTATGATGTAGGCTCGACCACTTGGGGCAACCTTAGGCGGGCAACCCTCCCAAGTGCAATGGAGATCGTCAACCTAGGCCATGGGCCTTCTTAATCACCCATTGACCCTGTCTAGGTAAGTATAGAGCCCCTTTACATTTCTTTCCTTTATGTAACTCCCCCCACCATCATTTACTCTATAACATATCCATGTGAGATGGATATATACTCATCATACTTTGTCCTAGAATATTTGGTATTTACTACCTGCAGCTGTATTGAAATTCTTAGTTTAACCTTTCATTTTCCCTCTCTAGTCCTTTGCTTGGTGCCACATAAAAAAATTGTGAAATTCTGTCACTATTGATGTTTTAATTAAGGTACTCACTTGATTTAATTAAGATCCTATAGACACTAATATTTTTCATTTCTTTGCAGAAGAGTAACCACACAACCAGCCTCTACTATTTGATAGTTCCAGATATCTTACATGGGAAAGCGAATATGTCATTGCCCTAGATTTTAATTTATGGGATGTGGTTAGTAAAAGGTCAACGGTTCCAATGAAGTTAGCTGATGAACATATAGTTTCATTGGAGTGACAAGATTTGACAAGTGATGATAAGAATGTCATCTTAATGAATGTGGTGGCGAAAAATATTCTATCATACCCTTTCACAAAAGAGGAGTATAACTGAGTTAGTTCATGCGCTACAACAAAGCAAATGTGGAAAATGTTACAAGTGAGCCACAAAGGTACTAGTTGGGTTTGACAAGAGTAGATTGCTCTTCTCATTCATAAATATGAAATGTCTCATATGAATTATGAGACAATAAGTTAAATGTATGCATGGTTCACATAAATTACTAATCTAATGTTGGTACTTGATAAAAATATAAATAAAGACGAGCAAGTTCAAAAGATTCTCATATTGCTTTAGGAAGAATGGATACCAAAAATAATAACAACCTAGGAAGCTTGCAATCGTTGTAGGCTAACCATGGCTAAATTGATTGGATGTCTGACATCCCCTGAAATAATGTTGCTAAACAAAGATGAAGTTTACAAACAAAAGCTAAAAATAACATTACCTTTAATTACAATTTTGATTTTGATTCAGAACTTTGAGAAGATTTTTGATGAGGATAAGCTGAGGATGAGATTGTCTTGATTTCCTAAAGATTAAAGTAATTGATGAACCTCAAAAAGAAATTTTGGAACAACAAATCAAAATAGAAAAGGACTAGTTCGGATTCACAAAATTCTGAGCCACCTTATTCCTATGAATGTAAGAAATTGGGCATAGAAAGCCAGATTGTCCCCCATTAAATAAAAATGCAAATCAAGCTAAAGTTAAGGTGTTGGCAACGACGTGGGTGAATATGATGGTGAGCAATATAATCATGAAGAGAATTGCTACATGGTAAATCAAGTAAGTACCTTTTCATATTCTAATTATGATTCCAGTGATAAAATTAACATTGACGAGGATTTGCAAAAATTGCTAAAACTTTATGAAATTCATTTTAATATGCTTGTGACTAAAAAAAGCTTTGTAAGAAAAAGTAGATGATTTGCAAGAGGAATTAGATAAAGCGCATAAAGAAATGTTTGAAAATGGAAATGGCTAAAACTAGGGAGACCCTCGATGTTGAGTGTGAAAACAAAGTGAATGATTAGCTCACTAAAAATAATTACTCCTCGAAGAAAAAAATTGAGAATATGTGCCATGAAACTAAATATAAAAAAATTATTGAAGAACATTGTCACGCTAGGGATGATCCATGTGAATTCTCCACAAGTTTTAAGCACACACAAAACTCTATTCAACTAAGAAATAATGCTAAAAAAGTTAAATAAATTTAGAAACCATAGGAACTAGGAAAATACCAAACTAGTTCCTAAAACTCCCCAAAAGAACTTCAAACCAGTTAACAAAACCTACTTTACTTGTGGTAAACCTTATCATATCAATTATAAATGTTCAATTGAAAAGCTTTTATGTACATGCTAAGGAATATTCTCGCAAAAAAAAAAAAATGTGGTACTTGGATAGTAGAAATTCTAAGTATATGAGGGGGGATGTGTCCATATTTCTCAAGATTAACAAATATCTTGCAAGGAATATTTTCTATGTTGACAACACAAATGGACATATAATAAGAAAAGGTACCATTGGTAAGAAAACTGGTACTATGATGGGTAATATGTGGATTGTTAAGGGCTTTAAACATAATTTGCTTAGTCAATTATGGGATGAAGGTTATGAAGTTAGTTTCCATCCTATTCACTATGTTATTAAGCAAAATAAGAAACTAGTTTTTATGACCATTGGGGATGAAAATGTTTATCGTATAATCCTTGACGATTTGACCTGTTCAAATATGGAATGTTTAGCTATCCCCGGTGAAAGAAAGCTAAAAATGGCATAGGATCCTATATATTTGGTACATAGATTGGGCCATGTGGATATAAAGCTCATATATATCATCTTACGAAGAAAGATCTTGTCAAAAAGGTCCAAAGGTTGAATTTTTCAAAAGACAGGATATGTGATGCACGCTAGAAAGCGAAGCAAATCCAAACATCTTTCAAATAGAAGAATGAGGTTACAACTTTCAAGCTACTACAACTTCTCCACATTGACTTGTTTGTACCCATAAAAGCCACTTCTCTTGGAGGTAGAAAATATATGTTTGTTATAGGATATGATTAAACTCATTTTACATGGGTGCTATTCCTTACTAATAAAAAAGATGCTTTAAATGCTTTCATTCCACTAATAAAAGGCTTCAAAATAAAAAGGGTTATTCCACAAAAAAAATGTGTAGTGACCATTGCACTGAGTAGGATAAAATTACTTTTACATTGATTTGTGAAGAGCATGGTTGCATTCATGATTTTTTTGATCCTAGGACTCCTTTGCAAAATAGAGTGGTTGAAAGAAAAAATCCGAAATTTGAAGGAAGTTACTAGAACCATGCTTAATGAATATAATCTTCCAAAACTCTTTTGGGGTGAAGTCATGAATACATCATGTTATGTCTCAAATCATATTTTCTTAAGACCTTATTTGAAAAAAAAATCCCTTATGAATTGTGGCACGATAAAATTCCAAATATTTCATATTTATATGTTTTTAATTACAAATGTTACATTCTCATGATAGTGATTATTTGACAATCTTTGGTTCCAAGGTTGATGAAACTAACTTTGTTGGTTACTCAATGCATAGCAAAATTTATCGTGTGTTCAATAAGAGGAAAAAAATAATTTGAGAATTCTTGCATGAAACTTTTGATGAGACTTACCTTTCTTATGCAACACTTGAGTAAAGAAATTATAAGATTTGATGAACTGGCCAAGATTAAAAAATTTAGCCCATTAATGTCAAATCAAGAGGAACCAAAATTATTTACGGAAACAAATCCTATCTATTGAGCATGATTCCAGCAACACTTGGTGGAGAAGACTGAACAAAGAACTAGAAAGTTTAAACATGCTTCTAGTTATACTGTCGATAGAATCGCTAGAGATCCTCAACTTAGAATAATTACTAAATCTAAAGCTCAAAAAATTTTGATAGATGAATCTAATTGTGACTTTATCTCAATGGTTGAGCCTAAAGATGTGACGTAGGTACTAAAATATTCATTTTGGATTGAAGCAATGTAGGAAAAGTTGGTTCAATTAAAAAAAAACAACTAAGTTTGGAATCTAGTAGAACAACCATTAGACTATGTAGCTGTTGATACTAAGTGGGTGTTTAGAAATAAGCGTGATAAAGCTGAGAAAGTTACCAAGAACAAAGCTAGATTGGTAGCAAAAAATCGGAAAAAGGGTATCGACTACAATGAAATGTTCATCCCAGTTGTAAGGTTAGAATCAATTAAAATGCTTCTTTCCTTTACATCTCATAAAAAGCTTATGCTATCTCAAATGGACGTAATAACTGCTTTTCTAAATGGATTCATTAAAGGAGAGGTTTATGTTAAGCAAACCCCCAACTTCGAAAATCAAAATTTTCCTCATCATGTTTTTAATTAACCAAGGCTTTGTGTAGTTTGAAACAATCCTCTAGGGGTTTGGTATCATCAATTGAGTAATTTCCTCCTAAATAATGGTTTTCTATTCGATTATGAGACACTAGACTATTAACTAAGCACCATGACAATGATTTTATCATTGTTCAAAATTATATCAATGATATTATTTTCAGTGCTATTAATGGTCTACTTGGTCAAAAACTGGTTGAGAAAATGAAATTAGAGTCTGAGATGAGCTTAATGGAGGAGCTCAACTTATCCTTAGGACTTCAAGTGAAGCAAATTTATTAAGGGATATTCATCTCACAAGAGAAGTATACTAGAGAGCTTCTGAAGAAGTTCAAATGGATGAATGCAATCCAGCAAGCACTCCTGTGAGTACATCTTTGAGACTAGAATTTGATGAGGATTTAAGAATATGGATGAAAAAGTCTACAGCGGCGTGATTGGTAGTTTACTTTATTTAACTACAAGCTACCTAGATATTATGTTTCCTAAATGCTTTTGTGCTTCATTCCAATCTGAACCTAAAGAATCCCATTCCAATGCTATCAAAAAAAGTTTGAGATATCTTAAGCGAATATCTAACTGTGGCTTATGGAATCCTCACTTGAAGTCTTTTAAGGTCATGAGTTATTTTGATGCGAACTATACGGCTTGTAAGTCAGATAGGAAAAGTACCAGTGGTGGTTGTTAAATGCTAGAAAATTGCCTAGTTTTATGATCTAGTGAAAAATAGAGTGTTATCTACAATCGAGTTAAAATACATGGCCTTGGGCAATTGTTGCACTCAAGTATTATGGATGAAGTGTATTTTGCATAATTTTAAAATTAGTTTGTCTTGTGTGCCCATCGTATGCAATAGTTATAGTGCTATAAGTATTACTAAAAGTCCGATGTACTATCCACGGACTAACACATTGAGATTGAGCACCACTTTTTGCGTTATCATGTGAATAAAGATGATATTTTAATTGATTTTGTTCCCATTTAAAATAATCTTGGTGATATTTTTACTGAAGCTTTGAAAGAAAGAAATTTTTTTTGTTATTGGAGAGAAATTAGGAATAAAATCAAAATTAGATTAAGAGAGGATTGATTAGTTTGATTAATTATGGAAATTTTTGTGTTTATGGAAAACAACTTCAATCATGTCTTTGCATTTCTCAATATTCATTTTTTAAAATCGGTTGTGATTAATTCTCCTCTTCTCTCATCTTTCTAAAAACTATCTTTTTGCTTCCTCAATAAAATATGTTTTTCTCTCTTCTCATTTGCACTGAAAAAGAAAAGTCCTATTTCTCCCTTTTTGATGCATTCTCTATTTTTCTTCCTCAGAGCAAAAATTCACCATGCCAAAGAGCTAAGCAAACCCCAATGCTAGATCTTCTTTTTCTAAAAAGAAGTGTCTTTCCTCACCTTTTGAGCTTGTCTCTGTTCAAGCCTTTGATGCTTCAATGTTGTAAAAATGATATAATGATTCCAGTTTAGACGAGGCTCACTCCTCTTTTTTTTTTGTTTTGAAAAACCAAACTATCTTGGTACTGATGAATTGGATGATAAAGATACCCCACAACTAGTCTCAAAAAAACAAGTGGTTTAGAAGAAAATTTGTCAAATCCTATCCCTCAAGTTCCAATTCATCTTGAAGAAATTAAGGATTGAAATATTGGAAATCGTCTATCCTCTTTTAAATTCCATTTGCTTAAAGCCTAAAATTATTTCAAGAAAAAATTTCTACTCACAATCTAAATCATGGTAGGGTAATTAATTTTTATTCCTTACCAAATTATGCTAAAATTGATTGGGTTCGTTGTTTTGAAATGAGATAGTTTGATGAAATTGATGAGTAATCATATGCTTATTTGGTCAAGCCATTTTACTCAAATTTTATGTTCATTGAGTTTGAATTTGATGTTTCTTTGGAGTCTTATGTGCTTGATAAGCATATATTGTGCTTTCTCCAATCAAATTTAATTTCTTGCTTGATCTTTTGAATGGTGGTGCAAAGTTTTTTTAATTTTGGTGATTTGTCTGGTTCCGTCATATTTTATGATGAAACAACCAAAATCTTCTAGGGAGGCAAGCAATATTCCTTATCTAGTGGGCCTGTCTTAAATACAATGAAAATTGAGCATGCTTTGTAGCATAAATAGCTTAGTTATTTCATTTTTTCGCTCCAATTTTGAGTGGTGGTCAAGCTACTAATATTAATTCTATAAATCTTTATCTTATGGCAAAAGCTACTATGCAAGAACCAGTTAACTTTGGCTTCATTATTCCAAAATATATGGTCTATTCCTTTACCTATCAAGCCAAAAATCTTCCCTACACCATGTTTCTCACCTATATCTTTAAGAGTGAGGGAATTTTCTTGTTGGATGCTTGGATTGAGGGGGAGCAAGAACATCAGGTTTGGACATTGCCAATCTTGAAAAATGAAAATCCAATACAATGAGGATGATGCTTAGTTTAAAGATATTGGAAACGTTTCTAGTAGTGACAGTCCTTGTCTTTATTGGTGGTTGTTAGTTCTAATTTTTAAACTTATAGCCTTATTTGTGCCATCCTTGCTAGGCATTCCAAAGGGATTTAGGACCAATCTGATAAGAAAATGTTAGCTGAGCTGGATAAGGTTGGAAACGTTGCTGAGGTGCTTGTTGATCACATGAAGTGTCTTTGAGTTTGTTGAGATATGCTTAGTTTATTTTGATGTATCTATTAGTTAGGAAAGTTTATCTTTTTAAGATCTTTATATATCTTTTGTACCTAATCCTACTCTCATATATCCAATAACTATGAGATGGGTATTATTCAATAATATATAAAAATGATCCTTTCTCTTCTAACATGGTATCAAGCAAGTTTTGATATTAAAAAAAAAAAATCCTACCCAACTTTAACCATTGCACCAAATGTACTTGCCTAACCCTAGCCATAGTTGTGCAATCCTCACAACCAAACCTATTGCCACTGCTATCACTGTTGCCACTACCGCCACCACCATCCACCCGACTGCATCTACTTGTATTTGTGTTAGCTGCCCTTTCCTTTTCTCCACCAACACACTTTTCTTTTCACGTCTAACTTTATGCAGATGTAATTCCCATCTTTTGGGTTGTTCAAACATCTGATCCCTTTTCTTGAGAAATAATCGTTATATTTTATCTATTTTTTTGTTGCTATCTCATTCTTCAGCTATCGTCTTAGGCATTCATCTCCCTGTTCAGTCTCCTCTAGTTGTCGGGCTCTCGCATTTTTATTGCTAGAGTTGCTTTCTTTCCTTTTTCTCATTTCTTGTTTTCCTTTTCTCTTTCTTTTGCCTAAATAAATCTATTTTTTGATCTTTAATATTATTCTGCCTATTTATTATCATGTTATTAGGTTTCTATGGCTATTAGTTTAATTCTTTTTGTTTGATTGAAATGCCCATCTATTTTGACCATTAATTTCTCTATCTTAAATTATTGTTTGTCTTTACCTGTTTATATTACCTATTTTTTATGGCCACTCTACCTCAATAAAAAAGTGCTCTGGGCACAATTGTCAAACTTAGTGGTCAAAACTATATTCTTTAATCCCAAGCTTTCAAATTATTTTTAGGCTCTCAAAATAAATTAATGCACATTCTCTTATCTCCTTCAGATTCCAAGGATACATCTCATGTCTTGTGGCAACAAGTAGACTATTTTGCTATGATTTAGCTTCTAAATAGCATGGATGAATCTATTAGTGCTAATATTATGTTTCTAAGTTTTGCCAAGGAGATTTAGGGTGCTTGCAAGATATATATGCCCAAGAAAAAGATGTTTCTCGAGGCTTTGAGTTGTATGAGAAACTTTGTTCTACGAAACAAAATGGTCAATCTTGTAGCTATGAAGGGAGCAGTTGAGAGCCTCCAATTATTCTTGAAGGTGCTAAAAGAATAGAGTAAGGGAGCTCCATCTTTCCTACCCCTTATGAGCTATTGAGTAGGTAGATGTCATCGATTACTTTGCTTCTCTAGAAAGGGTTGCTGATGAACTTTTATTATATCATTTATTAAATTGTGATGTTCAGACTCTCAAATCTCAGTGGGAAGAATTTTTGATGGCTAAGTTTTTGTAAGGACTTGATCATAACCTTCATCCCATTTGTGATCATTTGTTAGCCAACAATAATATTCCTATTGTTTCAAATGCATTGTCTCATGTTCTATAGGTTGCCACTGGTGGTTTCTTTGGACCTCAATCCTCTCTTACAATTGAGATTTTAGTATAACCATTCATGGATATGGTCATGGCTCTTCACGTGATCGGGGGGTAGGGCGGCAGAGGTTGCGGCTTGACTGAATCTCAAGGTAGATGTATGTGCTCTCATTATAGTCGAGCTAATCATGTTCTGAAAAATGTTAGATTAAATTTGAAAAACTAGATTGGGCCAATGCTATTACAGAATCATCTGTGCCAAAGCCTAATATGGTTACACTAAGCTAAGCAGATTATGAAAAACTTGTCAATTCCAATGTTGATAATTTTGTAGCTCTGGTTAACTCTTCATCTGTAGATGCCTTGGTGAGGCTTGGATTTTAGATTTTAGTGTAACAACTCATATTACTGGTAATAAATCTTTTTTTGCCTCTTTACCACTCTTTCCTTCATTATCCCCTGTTTGTATCACTGATGGCTCTTTTTCTCTTATCTTTAGCTCTAGTACAGTTAAACTTATTGCACATCTCACTCTTGATAATATCCTTTTTGATCCTAATTTTTTTGTTAGTCTTCTGTCTAATAGTCAACTTACAAAATGCAAAAATTGTTTTGTAACTCGCTTTCCTTTGTTCTATGTTTTTTAGTATCTGTACATGGGGAAGATGATTGGTTGCTATCATGAGCGTGGTGGTCTCTATTTCTTGGACATGGTTAACACTATTATATATGCTTGTGCTTTCTCCGTATCAGTTTCACTTTGTCAGTGGCACTGTTATCTAGGCCACCTATTGATCTGTTTAATGAAAGATTCTGCCTATTGAATTGTCTACTTTTATTTTAGAGTGTGAGTCTTGTGAGTTGGGAAAGCATCATCATGCTTCCTCTCCATCTAGAGTTGACAAACGTAGTTCTTCTCCTTTTGAACTTGTTCATTCTGATACTTGGAGTCTATATCATGCCATATCTTTTACTAGTTTTAAATGCTTTATCACTTTAGTTGAAAATTATTTTGTGATGCTTGGGTTTATTTACTTAAAGATAGAAATGAGGTTCCCCATGTGATTACTTCTTTCTATAAAGAAATAAAAACTCAATTTTCTATTAGTATTCATTCTCTTTGTATTGATAATACCCTAGAATTTGTACAAAAAGATGTTTCTATTTTTTATAAGAATCATGGCATTTTACATCAAAAAACTTGCCCTCACACTTTTCAGTAAACTAGTATTGCATAACAAAAATATTACTACCCTTTAGATGTTGCCCGTACTCTTTTGAATAAGATGAACTTACCCAAATGTTTTTGGGGAGATGTTGTTCTTATTACATATTTTCTTATCAATCACATGCCTTCTAGTGTTCTTCATAGGGATATTCCATTTTCTTATCTTTATCCTTGCCATTTTCTATTTGGTGTCACTCTTCGAGTCTTTGGGTGTGTTTGTTTTGTTCATGATTTTTCTTTGACTTGTGACAAATATTATCCCCTAGGTCAGTTAAAGGTGTTTTTCTTGGTTACTCTCACTCTCAAAAAGGGTATCCATGTTATGATTTTATTTCTCATCGATTCTTTATTTGCACATATGTCACTTTATTTGAATCTATCCCATGCTACTCCAAAAGTCATCATTCTTTTGAGATTACCTCTTCTCCTTTATCGTTGCTTGTCTCTTTCTCTTCAACCATCCCTTTGCCTATCACAATATCCAAGCTACTATAGGTGTATTCTCTCTGTTGTATGCATTAGACTACCATGTCTATTGTTGTTACTAGTCTCCCTTCTGCTGTGGATCCCCCATCCTCTATACCTTCCACATTGGACAATGCCCTTTCTATTGCCCTCCGAAAAGGTAGACAATTGTGTACCACATATCCTTTGGCTAAATATCTATTTTTCACTAACCTTTCCTCCAAGTTTCATAGTTTTGTTGTGTCTCTTTCCTTATAATCTATTCCTAAGAATTATCTTGAGGTATTGCAACACTGTAAGTGGAAGATGGTGATGAATGAAGAAATTTCTACTCTTATTTCTTGAAGGACTTGGAAGCTTGTGCCAGCCTTCTCCAATGCTGATATTATTACTTATTGATGGGTGTTTACCTTTAAGTATAGGCCTGAGGGGACCATTGATAGGCATAAAACCTATTTAGTTGCAAAAAGTTTCACCCAAACTTATGGTGTTGACTATCTAAAAAGTTTTTCACCAATTGCTCATCTCAATTCTATCAGGGTTATATTTTCTTTAGCCGTTGACCAAGACTGGCCCTCAACCATCGAGGTATGTTGCTCAGGGAAAGAGTCTGCATATGGTGTGCAAATTAAAGAAAGCAATTTATGGTTTAAAATAGAGTCCTCGAGCTTAGTTTGACAAATTAGTCATGTCATTTATGCTTTTAGCTTTAAAAGGAGCTAGTCGGACCAGTCAATCTTTGTGCATAATGAATGTGCAGGCATTATTATTTTGGTTGTCTATGTGGATGATTTTTTAATCTCTAGTGGTGATTATGAAGGCATAAAACAAACCAAGGCATATTTGCAACAACACTTTGTTATCAAGAATATGGGACGTCTTAGATGTTTTTTAGATATCGAGATTGCTCATAGCAAATTTGGTATATCTTTATCTCAGAGGAAATATGCTCTTGATTTGCTTCAAGAAGTTGGTCTACTTGGTACCAAACCAATCGACAATCCTATGGACTTGAATCCTACTTTCTGGGATGATACTAGTGATTTTTTTGATGATAAGGCAAAGTATAGATGACTTGTAGGGAAGTTAATATATTTAACTGTGATTATACCAAATATCTCTTTTGCAGTTGGAGTAATTAGTTAGCCCCAAACTATTCATTGGGATGCTGCTCTTAGGATCTTAAAATATATTAAGGCCCCTCTAGGAACAGGTTTGTTATTTAAGAAGCATGGACACTTGAATATAGAAGTGTATTCTGATGTTGATTATACTAGTTCTAGAAATGATAGGAAGTCTACCTCTGGCTATTGCACTTTTGTTGAAGGAAATCTAGTAACTTGGCTTTGTAAGAAACAAACAATATTAGTTAGATCTAGTGCAAAAGCCAAGTTAGAGCTATAGCTCACACCACTAGTGAAATGTTATGGTTCAAAAGTTTATTAGTTGTAGTACGGTTTAATTTCAGAGATCTTTTGCCTATGTACTGGGACAATCAAGTAACCATTCATATTGTTAGTAATCCAGTATTTCATAAAATGACTAAATATATTGAAGTTAACTATTACTTTATTCATGAAGCTGTGATAAGCAAGAAGATTAGCACATGGTTCACTCCATCTTTTGAACAAATAACAGATATATTTACTAAGGCTTTAAGGGGGAAGCAATTTAATAATTTATGTAACAAGTTGGGCAAGATTGATATAAATGCTCCAACTTGAGGGGGGTTGTTGGGATATGCTTAGTTTATTTTGATATATCTGTTAGTTAGGAAAATTTATCTTTTTAGAATCTTCATATATCTTTTGTACCTAATCCTACTCTTATATGCCCTATAAATATGAGATGGGTACTATTCAATAATATATAGAAAATGATCCTTTCTCTTTTAACAGAATCTCTTGATTCCAAGCTGAAAAAGCTTCTTCACAAAACTAATTAAGTTGAAGAAAAAGGTTAAGACGCATCTAAATACATGAGCCCTTATTTCTCTCGTGATGATGAAGGGGGAGAATATTTGAAATCTGAATCTTTTTTATACATGCTAGACTAATTTTAAATTTCTACTAAAGATTGAATAGTTAATTTGCTTGGTTGATGAACAATTTTACGGGCCGATAAACTTTTAAATTGCTAGATGATGCTTTAGATTTGGGCTTGTAATATTGATGGATGAACTTTATTTCTATTTGTTATCTGCTGATCTGTGGTTTCTTGAGCATATAAACAAGGGGAGCACAAGCTGCTCTAGTTTCTTGAGCATGTTTAGATAAGGGAGTGCAAGTAAAGAACTGGACACATAAACAAGGGAAGCTCAAGTGATATCCTCCCTTCTCATGCATTCAAATTTTGTCATCATCAAAAGAAAGAGATTGTTAACCCCTTAATGTTTTCTATTTAGTTTTGATTGTGACAAAATTATGTGTTTAAAGTATGCCTTAAAATAGAGATTGTCTTTCCTTTAGAATCTACTAGAATCCGCCTTTACATGTTGGAATTTACTTATTTGTTGAGATTATCTAAAAATCTAGCTTGATACTTCGTATCTTTATAAATAGGAAAGATAATCAATTATGCTCCATATCATGTTAAGTCCAAAATCTTTGAGTTAGTTGTAGTTCCCATAGACTCTTTCTACATAGCATTGCTTCCTTATTTGTGCTAAGCAGTTGGTTGCTAGTTTGGAATTTATAGCGATTATCAATGCATCTATAAATTGGATAAGTTAGCATTATTGTGAAAAGGAAATCTAAGAGATGGAAGAATATCATATGGAGAGTGTTCTTGAGAAGTTGTGATACTGTCATACCCTAGAGAGATGAGGACAACACCATCTTATCTCAAAGAACATAGTAGTGAAGGGGTACCAGAGTTGTACTATTCTCGAAGGAACAAATGAAGAGAGCAAATTGGGTGTTTGATCACTCTAAGACCTATAGGTGATGAAACTAGTAGAGGGGTACTAAATAAAAATTCTTCTGTGTTGTTTGGAGTTTCGGTTTAGAAGGAGAGTATAGAGTTTACCATATGGAGTGATAGTAACTTTTGCATCAATCCACAAAGATTGTACAAGTGAAATTGACAAAAATTCCTTTGAGATCGTTCACAAAGCAGCTGATTTTACAAAATTTTGGGATTTTGGTTTTGCTCTATGTTGAGAGTTGGTTTTCACCTTGCTAGGGTGTTTTGATCATGACTCTTCTATTCTGTCAAATTACTATGCATATTTTGCACAAACATTCTCATATCATAAATAATTTGACAAGTTCCAAATGCTAAGGGAAAGTTTAGGTAGTGGATTAGGCATTGTCAAACCATTATAAATACCGGTATTTATTTATATGTATTTTGTCACTAGTCTGACTAGTTGCTTAATTGATTTTTTAAAATCTATTCCGTGTCTCAAATACTTCTCTGCAGAAGATTTAAATTCTCTAAAAGACCAAAAAGATTTGAGTGATAAATTTTCTACTGCATTAAAATCTGAAAAAGTTTTTTCTTAATTATGGAAGTAGGCAAATAGAAAAAATCATTTAGTTCTTCACTTATACAAATAAAAATCTTGGACAAGAAATTTAAGGTGAAGCCCAACTAACACAATTTGGAAAAGGTCCATACCGTTTGACATCATGAGAAGAAGGTCCTAGATAATGGTATAGTAAGTCTTCGGGATATCAAGTTTGACTGCACATCCAGGACTAACTACAATCTTATGGTACACTCCAAAAATTTCTTAGGACCAGCAGGATAATATGATTGATTTTCTTTCTATTAACGAATGCTGTGTAAATCAAAGAATCGAACAAGTGAAAGGAAGATAGGATTGATCTTCTCAATTAACGGAGCAAATAAATCGAGCTTTGGAAAATTCTACTAGCTCAAGCTCAAGCTCAAGCTCGAAATTAGTTAAATGAGATCAAGATCAAAATCTTGTAAAACTAAGCTTGAACTTCCACTTCAAGTCACAAAAGAATATAAAATTAATTTTCATAGTTTATTTGGCATTTAAATTATTATTTGATTCCTTCATCATCTATCTCATCACAATTCTTATATGTTACCCGTTAAATTAACATAATTGAAATAATTTTTATGTTTTATAATTCACAATAGTTATTCTTATTATTAGTGAAACAGTATTGTTGTTTTATTTCAATAACTATTTTTAATTTAGTTTGAATAGTTTTTCTTTTTTTACTATTTATATAATAACATTGTCAATTTTGAGTCTTTTCTTATTTCTTATTATTGTCATGTTATCAACTAAATGAACATATTTTAAAATTATTTTTATTTGGTTATAATGCATAGTAATTATTCTTATTACCAGTAAAAATTTATTGTTGTTTTATTCAATAACTATATTTTGAACTTAATATTTATATATATGTGTGTGTGTGTGTGTGTGTGTGTGTGTGTGTGTGCATCTCTTTATTGTTAATTGAAATAATAAATATTACCATCTTTTTAATTTTTACCAATAATAAAACCAACATTTAAAATATAAGAAATAAATGCCCATGAGTTTTTGAACACCTATATTTTGAGCTCGAGGTTTAAAGGCCAAGTTGAGCTTAAGCTGACACTCGAGTAGTTCAACTTTACTCGAGTTGGGCTAGCTTTGCTAAGCTCGAGTGTTAAGTTGTCTCCTGTATCCTTGCACCCGTAACATTAGTTGAACCTTCTCCCAACAATTTAAGTGACAAGGAAGTCAAAAGTAGGTCTCTAATTAGTTCAAAATCAAAGTTAAGGCTTTGAAGCGAAAGGCGAAAGTAGCTCAAGCAAAAGGGCAAAGTCAAAGATTAAAGAGAAACAAAGAAACTCAACGATAAGATCATATCAAAGTTCAATTAATCAAAGTAATTTATTTGGTCATTTACTGGGATGGAAAGTTACATTATAAGCACTCGTGCTAAATATTGCAAATATATACATTGTGAAAAAAAAGAGCAAAGCTTTTCAAGTTATTTAGTGAGGGAGTGATGCAGTTTAATCCACTCACATATAAAATGAAGTTCCACAAAAGAAATGGAGGAAACAATCGTGAAGGCGTTTTCAATTCCAAGTCGCTAAAAATTAAGTAGTAACATGAGAAATAAACCCCTTTAACTTTCACATGCCTGAAAGTCATAGAAAATTCTAACTTGGAAAATGTTTCCTTATGCACAATGATTGTAAAACCTAAGCAGTAATTAATAGAGCACAGCTGAAATTTTTTTTGACACAAAGCGCCAAGAAAATGAGAGCCAGTTTATCTGTGAGGCACCAAGCAAAGGACTAAGGAGGGAAAATGAAAGGCAGAACTAAGAATTTCAATACGACTGAAGGTAGCGAATACCAAATATTCCAGGATAAAGTGTGATGAGTATATATCCATCCCACATGGAGTAGAAGATGGGGGGAGGTGTTACATAAAGGAAAGAAATGTAAAGGGGCTCTATACTTATCTGGACAGGGTTAATGGGCAATCAAAAAGGCCCATGGCCTAGGTTGGCGACCTCTAATGCACTTAGGAGGGATGCACGCCCAAGGTCGGCGCTAGGGTTCGAGCCTACATCATAATTTGTGGTAGAGGGCGCCTGAGTTCGCGCGGCCCCTACTCAAATTTAATTTTAAATTAATTAATTGTATCATTAATTTTTGTTCCCTAATTATATATGTTTGAATTGTGGATATATAGAAGAGTTGTTTGGTCAATTCCTTAAGAGTTTGTTCATACAAGATTTCTATATTATAAGACAATCTGGGAAATCATGATTTCGCTATTTTGGTTGATTTTCGAGCAAGTAGATAGTAGATGCTACAAAGAAAGTGCTGACGGATGGATGGATGAGAGAACGGTAGAGTGTTAGAGAGCCGACACATGCATGTATCCCACATGGAGAAAGAACAAGTAAGAGCTGAGAGTTGGATGAATAAATGATACGGGTGAAGACAATGGAGATCCCGCGCAGCTGCACAGTGAGCACAGAGCGAACTATTCTTTCGTCTTTTACTAAAGAATGCCGTGTGCGTGCTGCAATTCTACCAGCATACGCCACTTTTTGGAGAGTAATTTTCCTCTTGGAAAGGCCCCACAATTGAGTCCCAAGTTTCTGTCGTTTAGTTAGTAATTGAAAAATACTTAACCGAATCTTGGTTGAACCAATTATGGTACGAGTATTTCTCAAAGAAAAATGTTTGTCAACAAGTTATTAATAGTTGAATTCCTAGTAATATAATAACCGTCTTACCATTCCATTAGTGAATGATGCTTTCCGGAACTAGTAGTGAAATAGCTGTAAAATTCCATTTGTGATCCATTTAATTGTGTGTGTGTGTGTGTGTGTGTTTCTTGACTTGCCAATGTTAAGACATCAAAGAGCTGGTGTCTGTCAACTGTCCTAGCTAGTTTTTATCCACTGATTAGCAGCAGTTGGACTCCCACATCAGAAGTTCACTAAACTACATTAGTGGTAGTAAGTGGGATACACACAATAAAAAGGACACCAACTCACGCCATTAAGACTCATCTTTGCGCTTGGGGCAATGATGCAGCTAGTGAGGTTCTAACCGAGGAGAGCCTATTGCTGGTTGAAAGCTATTTCCAAACCCCCTCGTATGCCTGGGTTTGGCCCAGGCCTTTGAGAATTTCTGGAAGGGTTCCCTCTAACCCAGGGCAAAGCCCTACATTTCTTAGTTCAATTTAAATTCCTTTATAATTATCCGATAGCTACCCTCTCTTCTCCGAAAAATTATATATGCTGCATTCACCAATGTCACTAGAATGAAATAATAATGAGACTTTGCTTGTTCATTCTGCAAAAAAAAAATCATATTTTGGAATTGATCTCCCCTGTTATGGTTTTGTACTAGTTTTGATATCATGCTATTATAGCCAATAAGCTTGTAACGATATACATGTTATTTTCTTCTTAATAGGATTTTAAGATTTTATCGTTGACTGAATTCAAGGAATAAAGTCTTTCTACGAAATGTTTACAGGAAATGTTTCTGCGCTAGCTTCAAGTAATCTATATATCTATATTTGTGCTATTTATAAAACTATGAATTAGTATAATGGCTTATTTCCTTTTACATGAGGACAAAAACATCACTCTCTAATAAAATTATAACATTTAATACACATTGTTTAATAGTAATTATAACATTTAATACACATGGTTTCTTTCAACTTAAACTTAAAAGTTTCATAATGTAGAACTTAATAACTAGTAGGTAGTACCTTATCTAAATATAATTATTAGATTAACATGTAGATGTGTTTTGGAGTGACTACAATTAAATCAATAGACATATACCTATACGAGGTATGATAGAGTGATCATTAATATTACCAAAGTGATGAAGAAAATATAATTTATGAAATTAGGCATTTTCAATATGCTTAGAAGGTCTTGCTCTAGAAATAATGTGTTTAATTTTTTAGTTTAACTTGAATGAAGTTCATATGTAGTTATTGATCTATAACTAATGAGGGTGTAATCTGTTTTGGGGGTATTATGAACTAGAATCTGAGGAGATCAACCACATATCTAGTCGAACGTAACACTTGTGGCTATATTGGGATTGAGGCTCGCAACTATTCAGCAAACATTAGGCTAGTCAAGGAGCCCTCGGATAAAGTACTTTGATGCTCAAGTTAGTGATCGTCCAGAAGATAAAGCATTAGAGCAACAGAATGAGAGCTTTAGGATGAAATGTGCATACCTTCTAAGAGGTTGGTTGTGGGCTATTTATAACCTTCCTAAGGGGTTTGATATGCCTGTGATGCCCCTATTGCTTAAAGAGGTAATTTGTTATCATATAGGGTCTTTTAGGTCTTTTCTTGCTTCTATACTATTCCAAGTAGCATCATCTTCTGTTTCTCTGGATAAGAAAGTACACTGAGGTGTGCTAGCCTACAGGCAACTATAAAGAATGGTATGGGTAGAGACATGCACTATTAATGTGGAAGCATGCCACTTAATGGATCTTTTAATGCAGTAGAGAGGCTGTCATCTTTTCACGACCATAGAAGTTGAGGGGCTGAGTCGATGAGAAACACCATGTTTGATTGGTGTTTTGTTAGAGCCTTGTCATCAGATATTGAGAGCCCATCTTAGCATGTTGAAATAAGTTGATCAACCCAGTTAAGCCTTAACTAACGGTGCTCAACCAGGGTAGTAGAGTTTTAGTGATTGTCAACATCAGTTCATTCAACCTTGAGGGCTTTAAGGTCGAACGCTGGTCAATTGCCAGCTTGAGTCATGATGTATTAGGCTAATTCCTAGTCGTTTAGGTTGCCTTGGGCTTGGGCTTATTGGGTTATCCTATATCATGAGTCTTTTCACTTCCTAGTTTTGATCGTGGTACTCAATGTGAAGGAGTGGGAAGTAGTCATCTTACATGCCTTCAGTTGAGAATTTTAGCTTTCATCTAGGGTTTCCAGAGTCTACTAGGGTTTAATGCATTTAATGCAACAGTTATGCTGTGCTAGCCTAAGCGCTAAATGGCAGTTGTGTAATAATTACAGTTATTTTGGTTACTGTGCGTTGGTGGCTATAAATAAACAGAATGAAAAAATTCATTTTCACTTTTACAGCCATCTAGGAAGTCGATTGAGGTATTTTTGTGTTGTCGATTAACTGCTTTATCTCTAAAGCTTTTAAACATGTAAGTCCTTTCTCTATATATTTTAATCATAATATATAAACATGATGTTAAGGGAATTTGACAAGGGCTATAGTGAGGGTAATAGCAGTGAGGTGATGAGGTCTGATTGGGATGCCATTAGAGGCAGGGGTAACTCGACTAGTGAGTCTGATAGCTCTTCGAGCAGTAGTTCGACCTCAAGCAGCTATGGTGATGAGTGTGTCGTTGTTGAGGGTAATGCTAGTCCAAGTGAACTGTTTGTTTCCTATGGTCAGTTGTTTATTGCTAACTATTATAGCGAGATAGTTTCTAAAATCACTTCAACCAACCTTGTCCTCATAAGATAACTTTACCATGTTGCCTCAGAGTAGGAGTTGATCATGTTTGGTCCTTCAAATAAGATGCACCAACCCCTGACCAGATGCATAACTATGTTTGAGAGAGCCTTTAAATATGAGCTTAGGTTCTCCCTCATGTAACCCATAATCGACCTACTGAGTAGCTTTCGAGTGTGCATTAGCCAATTGCTTCATAACTGTTTCTCAATCATATATAGCTTTTTCGTCTTGATATATATACATGACCAACCAACCACCTTTGCCAATTTCTCTAACCTTTTCTACCTTTCTATGTCTAGTAAATTGAGCAGCACCAAGGAGTTGGGTTTTTACTACCTCATTGCCTATCCCCAATGAAAATTCTTGGTGACCTTTGCTTCGTCCCATGGAAAGGAATGGAAAAAATGGTATTTAAATGTTCAGAGACCTAGGAGTTTTAATATTCCTTGGGGGTAGTTTAGGGGGCACATCAAGATGCCTGGGATTGACACCCGACTTGGCTGAATATGTTTATTTGGGACTTTATGCAGTTTGGAGAAATGGAGGCCTTGGGTTATATCGAGGAGAAAATCTTAGTTCTTGCAAGCTTATTGTCTGTTAATTTAGGGTTGCTAGCTGGTGATCGACTAGGTAGAAGTTTTACTCTGTTATCATATTGCATTTACTTTAACTTTGTGCATGATACTAATGCCTGTTCATTTCTTGCCTTTATAGATTGATAAGAAATTATGAATCAAACAAGAGCTCAAGCTTTGTCCTGTGCTTAGAGAAACTAAGAGCGACGTTAAGGTGCGGGAGCTTGTTGAAGAGGTAGTACCTAGGCCGCCTAATAGTTGTGTGCCGCACTGTCTGCATTAGTAGCTTAATCAACTTTACCTTTAGTTATCTGGACCCCTAGTCCATCTTCGCAATATAGGAGGGTGTTCTTTGAGTAGGGTGGGCCTGTGTTGAAAATAACAGTCGCCAACAAAGGCAAAGGCTACTAGGTCGATTGGCCCATCAATGGGCTATGATATTTTAGGTCTTTGGGATGATGATGAGTTGTTCCAGTTGGCCAACCTCTTATCATCTCGATTTGGGATTGACATAGCCATTCAAAATTCCATGTCGGTGTTTACTGTAGGGTCGAGTGGCATATTACTGCTAAAGGTGATGATGGTTTTTCTATTTATCTGTAACCAATGAAAAATGATGGAGATGATACAAGGAGATGTACTGAGAGCAATAGCCTACCACTCCAATATGATAAGTGTTTAGTCGAGCATTACATGAAAATTAGGAGTTTACTCGTTTGTTTTCATTCCTCTGTGTGTTATGGTCTTAATTGCGTTAATCTAAATGGTATTATAGGTGAGCCAGCTCGGCCACCACTTACATAGGAGGTCAGAGCTCACCTTTGATGAGTGTGATAGGCTCTAGGGTAAGTGGGTCAAAGTGGAGATGGTCAAGGCTCAAGTTGAGTCTGCTTAGACTCGGATTGAGTAGCTTAACAAGGCATTAGAGGAAGCCTAAGTGCAACTTAAGGTGAAGGATGCCCAGTTGGTTACAGTGGTTGTTGAGAAGAGCTCGACCAAAGAGATGTTGAATAAAGTCCAAGTGGATGCCCAAACCTACTATGATACTAATTGAGTGCACAATTACAATAGTACACCCAACTTTGCTTGGGGAGAGTTCACCAGGATATGCACGATGTTCAATGAGAGATATGTTGACTTCGGCCTTTTAGGGTGCTAGCATCATCTTTTCTATCAATGACCTGAATGATACCTTTGAGAATGCTGTTAAACAGCTGGAGTTCCTAGGCTATACATTTCTCCAAAAAGATAAGCAATGCTTGAACCTTATGCTTGATGAGCCGCTCTATATGTATCTGGATCCTGATATGGCTGCTCATGTCGAGGGAGCTAACCTTGATGGAGTTGCTTCTATCAAGGCATCGATATCCATGCTGTAGCTGTGCCCCCTACGTAGCTAGGGTCAAGGTTATAAACATAGAGTTCAACTTTGCAAATGATTTTACTTTTGACATCAGAGATGGAAAAGTCAATGTGGCCAACTTTTTCTTCCTAGTGGTCATCCATTTTTAGTCGATGAGGCGGGCTTTTTATGACCAATGCAGGAGGTTGAAATCAGTGACTAAGAAGGTGACAAGATGGCTGAGGAGGTAGCAGTAGAGGAGATGAGGTTAAATGAAGCAAAGATGATAGGGTATTTTAACTTTTAGCTTTCTCTTTCTCTCTCTCTCTCTCTCTCTCTCTCTCTCTTTGTTTTTTTGAATTGTAATAAAAAACTATTGAAGTTAATGAAATTGAGTCTTTATGCCTATTGATGAGTGTTGCATGTTGTTTGGCTGTTCATTTGTTATTCTTATCGAATGTTGGCTTCTGCGATCGATAACAAAATATATTCAATCTCAAATGGTATGAAATAACTCCTTAATGAAGTTTTAATTAGATTCGTGGTCAACTTAGAGATCGACTAAAGTAAGTGGCAAAATTAATCTAAAATGTTTTTGACCTTAAGGTTGATTGGCATCGATCTTAAGTATGATAAAATTAAGAGTGGTAACTCCTTAATGAACACACTCATTGACCTTTAGCATGATAAAATAGAGCTTAGGTATTCGAACAAGTTTTTTGAGCTTCGGCATGCTAAAATTAACTTCTTGATGAACATCATTGGTAATTCAATTTAGGATTACCATAAATGTTTGTGTCGATAGTGGGTGGTGATCATTCACTTGGTCTCAAATTTTGACTGTGTTTTTAAAAGCAATCGCTGTGATCAATTACATGGCCGATGATAAACAATCAACTTATTTATACACCTGGGCTGAAAAGCCTTATTTTTGTAGCTTGGAGCTGTTGTGTTGTCGACCATGAGGTTAATAAAAAATGATTAGCTCATTTTTGTGCTTAGGCTAAAACGCTTTAAATGTATAGCTTGAAGTTGTTGTGTTTGTCAACCATGAGGTTAACATAAACGATCAGCTCGTTTATGTACTTAGGCTAAAAAGAGTTGATAGCGTGATGCAAATAGATAACTGTCAAAATACAAATATTTTTATTGATGTGGAATGATATTATAGTATAATGGAGGGAAGACTCAGGGTCTCATTACATATAGAATTTTTTCAGGTTTACTGCATTCCATGGTTGAGGGAGTTTGTTGCTAGTTGTATTTGCAAGTTAGTAGACATTGTGCTTTACCACTTTGACTGCTGAGTAGGGGCCTTTCTATTTCGGGTAGAGTTTGCCTATGTTCTTCAATATTTTAGCTTTCTTGTGGATAATGTTGCCAACTTTGAAGCTTCATGGGCGGATGCCCTTGTTGTAATACTACACCATCTTTGATTGGTATCTCTACATCATTGCGTAACTCATCAATCATCTCCAGATTGTGTTCTCTTTTAGAGTCATTTATGAGTGGGTTATAGTGGATGACTTGAGTAATGTGTTGTATTAATTCTGCTGGAACAACTGCTTCAGACTTGTAGACCAAACTGTAAAGGCTATGACCAGTGGCTATTTGAGGGGTTGTTTTGTATGCTCAAAGCACCCCCGAGAGGTCATCTGCCCATCTCGCTTTAGTGCCTTCAAGTTGGGCTTTGAGATGATTTAGGACTGTCTGATTGGTGACCTCTGTTTGGCATTTGGCTTGAGGGTTTCCAATCAAGGAGAAGTGTTGTTGAATCCTTAGGCTTTCGTACCTACTCCTAGTGCTCTTGCTCTAAAATTGTGTCCTATTATAAGAAATCAATATTTTAGATAGCCTGAAATGGCATATGATGTTTTTTATTATGAAGCTCTTGATTACTGCATTAGTTATCTTGGGGACTGCTTCCTCTTTGATCCATTTTGTAAAATACTTGACAATGACTTTGATGAATTTTCTCTGGCCTGTAGTCTTTGGGAAGGAGCCGACTATGTGTATTCCCTATTGGTTGAATGACAAAGTAATTTGTACGGGTACTATTATTGCTATGGGTTGGTGGGGAACGCTTGCATGTACTTGAAAAGATGGGCATTTTTTGGTGAAATTGATTGCATCTTATAGTAATGTTGGCTAGAAATATCCATATCTGATGACTTTGTGGGCTAAAGATCACCCTCTCGAGTAATTTCCACAGATGCCTGAGTGGACTCGTGAAAGACTTCACAAGCCTGCTTTGGTGTAAGGCATCTTAGGGGTGGTCTAGATATGAACCTTTGAAAAAGTTGACCATACTTATTGAGAGTGAATTTCACTGCTAAGCCTCTGAGTTGACACGTCTAGGCCTTATTATATGGGAATATTCTATCTTTTAAGTATACTTTTTTTTGTCATGCCAAGAAGGATGCACTTCGTCAATTTGTCCCACCCAATTCTAGTCAAGAGCAACTATGGTGGGTTTGTTGATGACCAGTAATGTGATTATTCTATTTTTGGTTCCTTTGGCAAATTTTGAAAGTGCATCGGCTTACTTATTTTTTACTTGTGGAACTTGATTGAGTGTGAATTTTTTGAATTGCTGCTACATTTTCTTCACCTCAGTTAGGTAATTGGTAATTGTGTTCTCTTTGGTTTCAAAGTTTCCTTGAACTTGCTCCACAACTAGTTGGGAATCAGTAATGGCTGCCAACTGTGTGACTCCTCAGTCAGTGGCTATCCTCATATTTGTGAGAATCACCTCATACTCTACTTTGTTGTTAGTGACAGGATAGTCAAGTCTAATAGTGAAATTGTATTCTTTTGCTTGTGGAGATCATTAAGTGATGCCAATTCCTCCCTTTGACGAAGTTGAGGATCTATTGACATGCAAAGTCCATACTTGAGGGTCACTGTTGATAGAGTAAGGAAGGTCGAGTCTTTCTATAGCAAAGTTTATTTGTACTTGGGCCTTGATAGCAGTTTAGGGTTGGAAAATAATGTCAAATTGTCCTAATTTGATGGCCTATTTTGTTAATTTTTTTGAAGTATCAGGTTTCAACAACACCTATTTCAACAGCTAGTCGGTCAAAATAACGATCGTGTGGGATTGGAAGTAATGCCTCAATTTCTTTACTACAGTAACTAAGGTAAGAGTGAATTTTTCAATTTCCAATTAGTTGTTCTCTGGACCTTGCAAAGTTTTGCTGCAATGTAGACAGGTTGATGGGCACCTTTTGCAGATGAAACCAAGATGGAGCTAATCCCTATGGATGAGACCATCAAGTAAATATAGAGGACTTCTCTAACCTCCGACTTGGCTAATATTAGTGGTGAAGAAAGGTTTTTTTTTAGGTCGATGAAGGCTTGGTCACATTCATGGCCCTACTTGAAGCCTGCTCTCTTCACATTCTTGAGGATTTTAAAGAAAGGTAGGCTCTTGTCAACTAGTCGGGGAATGAATCATTTGAGTGCTACGATTTTACCAACTAGGCTTTGAACATCTCTAATAGTTCAAGAGGGCGTGATATCCAAAACGGCTTGTGTTTTCTATAGGTTCACTTCAATCCCTTTTGACTGACCATTTAACCAAGGAATTTATTTCCCCTCACCATAAATGCGCACTTTTTGGGATTAAGCTTCATGCCAAATGCTCACAATATTGAGAATGTATGGTTGAGGTTAGCTAAATAGTTTTCTACTTTTTTGGTTCTGATAATCATATCATTGACGTAGACCTCCATCGTCTTCCCGATCTCATTTTTGAACATAAAATTTACTAGCCTTTGATAGGTTGCTCTTGCATTTTTTTGTTCGAATGGCATGACCAAAAAGTAGTACACATCATTGGGAAAGACAAAGGACATTTTATCCTAATCTTCGGGATCCATAAAAATTTGGTAGTAGCCTTGAAATGTATCTATCATACTCAGTAAATCACTACCAGTGGTAGAATCTATGAATAAATCTATATGAGGTAGGGGGTAAGGATTCTTAGGGTAAGCTTTATTCAAATAAGTGAAATCATTACACATTTGCCACTTGCCCTTATTTTTAGGGACAAGAACCACGTGACAAAGCCAAGATGGGTATTGAATTTCTACAATATAGCTTGCATTTAAAAGCTTGTTGACCTCTTTTTTGATGATCTGACATTGGTCACCGTTGAAGGTCCTTGTCTTCTACTTCACTACTTTAAGAAAAGGTCCACATTTAGGCAATGGACGATGACACTTAGGTCAATTCCTTGGAGGTCAAATGCCTTTCAGGCAAAGACATTGACAATTCTCTTTAAGAAGTTGACCAGAAAGCATTCCATGCTACTACCTAACTTTATCCCAATCATGGTCATTTTGTTTGGGTTGCTTGGCTCGTGCTAGATCACCTTGAATTCTCTAACAGGTTTGACCCTGGCTTTTTCTAACTTTTTCTTTTTGCTCAATTGTTCGTCCTTAAGTTTTGCTACTAAGTGTCCCTTGAAGGCTTTAGTTTAGGTTGAGCTTTTTGCTCGTTTGCCTCGACTGAGATGGTATAGTAATGCAAAGCGTTTTGAAGTTATAGTGCAGTTCATTGGTCTCAGCAGCAGTTGGAAACTTGACTTGCATGTGGTAGGTTGAAACAATAGTTTGGAAATTGTTTAGGGCTGGTCACCGAATGATAGCATTGTAGGCAAATGGCGTGTTAACAACCAGGTAACTTAGCGTAAGAGTTCTTCGCCTAGGAGCTTCATTGAAGAATGTAAAATGACTTGTAAATCCTTCAGGTACAATTGACAAGAGGGGTACGCCCAAGTTTGAACTTGAGTTTGCCTACGTTTATTTTCTTCAAGGCTGATAAAGAGATGATGTTTGTGGAACTGCCATTGTTGATCAATATTTTTCTAACCTCAAAGTTTATGATTTTTGTAGATACAAGTAGGGGTTAATCCAATTTTCTATTTACCCTCTACCCTATGACGTGAGATAAGTTAACGTTTGAGAAGGAGATTAGTTTCGAGTTGGTGGGAGGCTGATAGATTATTTTGATTGGAGAGGATTTTTTAGACTTTAGTCTGCATTGGTTTTGCCTGCTGGTTGATTTTGAGTTCACTCTTGGTTGGGTCTTCTGCAATGGTGTCAATACCTCCTTGGATAAGTGGGCGGAGGTCATGGACAAGTTTCTTCCCTTTGTCTTCCTTTGTCGGGCAACCTGACTTTTCTCTACTGAAAGTCTAGTCAGGGATGCTCATCTGTTACATCACATTCTCATCAACAATTTTTTTCAAATGACCCTGTTAAATGAGCATCTCAATCTCAACATAGAGGTTGAAACAGTCTTATGTATAGTGGCTTTTCTAATGGTAGAAGTGGTAATACTTCTTGGATCTCTTTATTACTTCAGTGTCAGCTAACTTTCTTAGCCTCTTCAAAAGGTTGTCATGCTAGATGGTGACCATGACCTCTTTTCTAGAAGTGTTGAGGGAAGTGTAGTAGTGAAAATGCTTGATGAGAGATTGACAATTGTCTTTATGCTATCTGTCTTTTTTTTCCTTTTTTTTTTCTTGTCAGCATCAAGATTGATATATTTCATCCTATTCATATCCTCTTGTGTCATAAACCTCTCTGCGAGGTCAAACAACTCATCTATCATCCTAGGTCGCTCTTTGACCAAGGTATTAGCGTATGCCTTATGACGAAGGCCTAGAAAGAACATGTTAATTAGAAACTCAATTCTGGGACTGTCTATTTTAAAGACCTTAGTGTTGAATCTGGTGAAAAAATTGCAGAAGGACTTTCTTTCATTTTGTTTGACAGTGCGCAAATAGGTATGGGGGAGCTTTACATTCCTTCTACTAGTAAATTGATGAAGGAATTTATCACAGAATTAGTCATATGACTATATTGATGCCAACTCCAGCTTCACAAACTAATCCATCATGATTCCTTGAAATGTGGTGACTAGCATCTTGATGTGGATGTACTCATTATGCCTATGCAGCTGTATCATATTCTAGAACTGCAGCGAATGCTCGTTTAGGTCCATCGATCCATCATATTAAGATAGCTCAATGTGGTCCTTGGCATCAACAGCTATGCACTCATTGATTATGTCTTGTGCAAAGGATGATTATCTCTCTTGATGAAGCTAAGGAGTGCTATCATAGTGAGGATTCCTGTCAATATTTTTTTTCAAAATTTTCTCTAGTTGCATGTTCAGCTGGTGGACTTGATGGGACACTTTCTTCTATTCCTCTCAATCATCTTGGGACATGTTCCCATTCATCTGGGGCTTCTATTGCTTGATCTTGTTATGCTGTGAGGCTCAAATGGGTTGGGCACAATGGTCAATTGAGTCAGCTACTTCTTCTTTGTGAGTCAGTTGTGCTTTTTCTCTTAGGAACCTTCTAGGACTGCTCTCTTACCTAGTAGGTAGACACCTAGAGTCTCTTTGGGGGATCTTTCCTCAAGGGGGTAGGTTAAGGAGTGGTACTAGCAGTTGACTTAGGGAGAGTATTATGCCGGTTAAGAGTTGAGCAGAGATTTGAGCAAGTATTTGCTTACTCATCTATTGCATAAACTGCGGCATGGTTAAAGTAACTATTTGCTTGGGAAGGGTGCTAGGTCCAGCATGGTTAGGGTCTTGAGGTTGAGGCAGAGGAGATGGAGATCTTCAGTCCTCACCTCTTTCAAATGCGGCTCACTTGGTGTTAACCATTTCTCAAAGCTGTAGGCTCGGGTTTTCTACAGACGATGCTAAATGATGAGGGTATAATCTATTAGGGGGTATTATGAGCTAGAATCTAAGGAGATCGACCAAATTTTTGGTTGAATGTAACACTTGTGGTTATGTTAGGATTGACTTTTACAACCAATTAGTAAATGTCAGGCTAGTAGAGGAGCCTTTGGCTAAGACATTCCAACACTCAAGTTAATGATCGACCATAAGATAGAGCAACAGAGCAACAGAGCAACAGAGTGAGGGCTTTAAGAGGAATTGTTCATATAAGGACCTTTAGGTCTTCTCTTACTTCTATACTATTCTAAGTGGCACCGCTTCCTGCTTCTCAGGATAAAGAGCTATACTGGGGTGTGCCAACTATAGGCAGTTGTAGAGGGTGGTATGGGCAGAGGCATGCGCCATTAATTTGAAGATGTGCCACCTGACGGATCATTTAATGCGATAAGGAAGCTGTCATCTTTCCATGACCATAGAGGTTGAGGGGATGAGTTGACAAGAAACACCATGTCCAGTGGGCACCCTGCTAGGGCATTATTGTTAGATGTTTAGAGTCTGCTTTAGTGCACTGAAGTAGGTCAACAAACCCAATCAAACCTTAACTGGCGGTGCTTGACAAAGGTAGTAGAGTTTTGGTGATTGTCAACATCAGTTTGTTTGACCTCGAGGGCCTTGAGGTTTCTAGTTGTTTGGGCTGCCTTGGGCTTAGGCCTGTTGGGTCATCCTATATCAACAACCATATCACATATCAATAATTTATTGCTTATTGTACAAATCAAAATTTATATAATATTTTCAAATGGAACCTTATCTCCAAAATAATGCTCGCAAACTATTTCTCTATATGCTAAAAGTGAAAATGTGCAAGAAAATATGTCTACAGAATTTCTAGAACAATATGTTTAGGACAAGTAATGTAGATGTTCGAGTAAAGGGAAGAAAAAGAATATTATAGGTCATACATGGTGCAAATCCCATAGAAGAAATATGTAACGCCCCCAAAAAAATATCAAACCATACATTCTACCATCAAAGTGTGGTACTCAATCCAAAATATATGATATTAACTATCCAAACTCTTAAAGTTAGGCAATAACTTAAACAAATCTAATGATAGTTTTATGACACAGAAACTCAAAGTACCATTACCTAATTTCAACTAAAACAAATATAATCCATATTAATAAAATAGAAATAACAAGCTTAGGAGAAACACAGTAGTCTACTACATAAATCTAAATTGAGCCTTCAATCTTGACACTCATCGTATGTAAGATCCACCTCCTTACTGGGACTAGGATATAGGTCTGCCAAAAGGAAGTTAAAGAAGAAAAAGAGATACAAAAGACTCAATGAGCACCAAGTGTGTGCAATGTGAGTTCATGAATTTAACATTATTTGTATAGTGTAATATTTGAGAAAAACATGTGGAAATTATTAAACAGTCAAGCAGTGATAAATCAAGAATTTAATAAATAATTTTCTAAACTAACAACTTAAATGCAATGATCGGATAATGTTTGTTGTAGCCAGTTAACCTTATGACTCCTACCGTAACAGTTCTTTATTACTCTAGGCAATATGCGACCTTACCAAAATAGTGCTTAAGCATCCTTGAGAATTCCTAAGGATCACATTTGCCACAAACGACTTCTATTGTGTGCTGAGGAGATTAGGCCTTGGGGTTAAACTCGGCTGGCCTACTACCCCCCAGTGGAGTCCATTGCACATCTAAACCAAGTTGGATCTAATTAACTGGAATAGTAGTTGTGACAGTAACAGTAATAAGTTGATCATTAAATTTAATTGCTAGTCTAAAAGCATTAAAATCATAAAGTACATGTTTTTTTGTATTGTGAAACAATATAAATCATTTTTGTGTATAGTGGAATGCAGTTATATTGCAATGTAAGCTGAAAATAAGGTATGAGCAAATTATACAACATATATCCTTATGGGTTTTGAAACATAACAATATATAGTATTTATAGGTTTAGGCACTCACATTACTTGTCAATCGAATAGAGAGTCGAATCTATTGTACTAAGTCCTTGATCACCTGATAAAATAATTGTTATATTTGATCTAATTACTTTCTATTCCATGAGACATCCATTGTCTTCAGAAAATTGAAAATATCAAAATTTAACACCTTAGCTTCAATATCAAAAACACCTACAGCGTCCCTCAAATTCATCATCTAAGAGTGTTACACTTGCACCTGTTCTTATTCTTAAGAATTCAATTTTCCTAAAGCTAAGAGAGTATACCCTTAATTTACGATAGTCATCTCATTAGGAATAAAAAGGTGCAATTCAATTCAACCAAATGATCTGTGACATCTAATACTAAAACAAAGAAATCTGTAAACAATTTAAAGAAGATAGGAAGTAGAAAAAAAATAGGAACATCGTAGATTTAATTTAATTCTTAAAATCAATTCGTAACTATTAACCAAGCTGTTGGCATTTATTATATTCAATTATGGGCCAATGCGTTTCTCATATACAAGAATGGGATATATTGTTCCAATCACAACAATTTCTTCTATATGCATGTATTAATTCAACCACTAGCAAACAAATTATGATTTCCACTAACATTTCTTTAATTTAACGTGGCATACTTGAAGTAATTTAATACGATTCTGCCATCATTTACATGGTTGTGTCCTTTGTTACTTTTCTTCTTTTCTTTTCTCATTTTCATTTTTTTTAGACTAATACAGCATGTCAAGAAAATAAAAGCAATTATGTAACTGCCACATACACCAACCCAAGGATAGTTTCACGCTCATATAATGTGAAAATTTAATTACCTTAATTTCTTTCCTTTTTCCTCCGACCACAAAGCCGTTGCTGTCTTCTTTTTCTTTCTTCTTTTCTCTCTTCCTTTTTTTTTTTGTTTTACCACAGCTACTGTCCCTTATGTTTCAATGCCTTCGCATTAACACCAGAATCCCATCCTCCGCCTGTCCCTCAATGGCTGCAGTACCATTTTCAGGAGAACCATAATCCTTGGATTGTTTAGCTAATGACCCCAAATCCTCCTGCAATGTAATACCTCCACTCAACCCCAGGCCATTAGCTTCCAATCCTATCGACATCCCTACATTTTCATCATGATGGAAAGATACAGGTAACCGCCTAAAAATAGTTGAACCATGCTATTCAAACCCATCCTAAAATCAACCTTTGCTTGTCCTATACTATTCCCAATATTAAGAATGCATTCATACTGTTAATCCGGGAATTATCTACCACAAAACTAAAGTTTTTTTTCTTGAAATTTTGAGCTAGGAATTCTACTTCAAATAGGCTTGGTGTTGGAGGATTAGGCCATGGAAAGGAATGAGGAGTTATATGAGAATGAATTAGGGCCATGGGAAGGAAGGAGGAGTAATATAAGAATGAATTAGACCTATAAATCCTTGTCCAAGCCTATAAGCCAAGTCCTGCCTATGCCACTGCACCTCCTCCCTTGTTTCAAATGGTCTCTCCACATACATCATCCTGACTAAATTACTATTTTCGAAACCCAACTCACAATCTCAAGTTTAGCTTATCATACAACACGTAATCCCAAACCTATGAAATTCAAGACATGAAAATCCAACCCCAAAAAAGAATTGATTCACTACTTGCACACTTGCATGTACAAAGAGATGCCAATCTTTTCTTTTTTTTTTCTCTATTCTTTTTCTATAGTTTTTTTCCCCATTTTATTTTTTTTTGGATTTGTGAGACTAGGTTTTGAATTATAGGGACTATATATATAGGAAAAGTGTTATACTTCAAATAGAACTCTAGTTAATTATCTTTTAAGATTAGGATAACCATACTCTATTAATATGGGATGGCCTAACAAGCCTAAGATTAAGATGGCCTAAGTGGCTAGCTACAGGCCCAATATATCATGGACCAAGCTGACAGTCGACTAGCTCTCGACTTTGGGACCTTTAAGCCATAAGGGGCGGATATCGACAACCCCTAAGACTCGACTAACCTGGTTAATTGCTGCTAACTAAGACTTAACCAGGTTGGTCAATCGTTGTCGACGGGCTAAGGCTCAAATTTGATGTCTGATGGTAAGGCCTTAGCGAGATAATTCTGCTAACCAATTGTGGTATTTCTCATCAGCTTAGTCCTTCGACCTCCATGGTTGAGGAAAGATGACATTCTCTTTGTTGTATTAAATAATTCATTAGGTCTGCCGCCTTTATATTAATGGCCCATGCCCTTATCAATACCACCTTTTGCAGCCATGGTAGATCGACACATCCCCAATGTATCTCTTTATCTTGGGAAGTAGGAGACGATGCCACTTAGAATAGTACAGAAGCAGGAGAAGACCAAAAGGTCCCTATATGATGACAAATGACTTATTCCAAGTGATAGAGGCATCATAGACATATCAATCCTTTTGGAAAGAATATAAATAGCTTACAACTAGCCTCTTAGAAGGTATGTACATTTCATTCCAAGCCCTCGCTCTATTGCTCTATCTAGTCTATTTATTAACTTGAGTATTGGAGTGCTTTAGCTGAGGGCTCCTCGGCTAGCCTAATGTTTACTAATTAGTTGTTGGACTCAACCCAAATATCATCACAGGCAGTTCAATTGACCTGTCACATGGTCGATCACTTTGGATTTCAACCCATTATATCCTTTAAATAGTTTTTAGCCTCATCAGTTTGGCGCCCTCTGTGGGAAGATTGAGTCTGCAGTTTTAAGAAATGATTGACACCAAGCGAGCCATATATGAGAAAGAAAAAGATTAAAGATCTCTATTTCCTTAATGTCAACCCCTAGAACATGACCTTGTGAAACCTTGTCCTTAGCCTGAGCAAGTAGTTGCCTTGACCATGCCCTAGCTTATACAGCTAATAAGCGAACAAATATCTACTCAAATCTCTACTTAGCTTATAGTAGCCCTCAATTGACACAACCTTCATGGACTAGTTGTAAGTGCCACCTTAAGCTATCCCTTTTGAAGAGAGGCCCCTCAAAGAGAACAAAGGTTGACCAGATTCTAGGCGACTGCTCATTAGGCAAGAGGGCAATCTTAGATGGTTATTGAGGGAAAAACATGAATGATTCCCAAGAAAAAAGCAGCTGACTCAGTCAACCATTGTGCTTGACCCATTCGATCCCCGCAGTGTGATTGGGTCGAGTGGTAAAAACCCTAGGCAAACAGGAACATGTCCTAAACTGATTGAGAAGAATGGGATAAAGTATCTTATCAGGTCGAACAATTAAACCAAAAATTAGAGGAGATCTCAAGAAAAAACTTTGAAAATGAACCTTAGCTATGAATGAGCCCCGAGGTTTTTGTAAGAATGGGTGTTGCTATTCATGCAAGAGTTTATTGATGAGCACATTGTTGTCGGCACTAAGGTCTCTACTAGACTACCGAGATATGATGGCTTATCAGACCCAAATGAGTATCTGTTTTAATTTGAGCATATGATGCAGTTGCATGGGCATAATGAGTACATATATACAAAGATACTGATCACTATCTTGCAGGGCATTGCGTTTGATTGGTTTGTAAAGCTAGAACCAGTATTAATATATTCGTATAATCAACTTTGTGATAAGTTCCTTCATCAATTTATTAGTTAAAAAAATGTGGAGCTCCCTTACACTTATTTACATATGGTGAAATAAAATGAGCGATAGCCTCTTCATGATTTCTTTACTAGGTTCAACACAGAGGTCTTTAAGATTAGCAACCACAAAATTGAGTTTTTAATCGATGTGCTCTTTTTTGGCCTCTGTTATAAGGAATATGCTAATGTGTTGGTCAGAGAATGGCCTAGAATGATAAAAGAGCACCTTGACCTCACTGAGAGATATATGGCGCATGAAGATATGAAAAAGCTAAAGTATGGTAATCTAGAGGACGATAAGGAAAAAAGAAAGGAAAAAGATGATCGTTAGCATAAAGACAGTTATTGATCTTTGATCAAGTACTTCCATAACTACATGTCCCTCAATGTTGCAAGAAAGGAAGTCTTGTTTGTCATCTAATATGATAACCTCCTTAAAAAAGCTAGAAAGCTAATTGAGATGTAGGCTATGAAAAGGTCTAACAAGTATTGCCACTTCTATAGGCAGAAAGGCCACGACATAGAGGACTATTTTAACCTCCATAATGAGATTGAAAACCTCATTTGTCAAGGCTATTTGAAGAAGTTTGTCAATGAACAAGCAATGCAGGTAACTAGCAAGGTCGACTAAACTCCCCATAGAGAAAGTTGGTCAGCCCGAGGAAAGAAAATAAAGGAAAAAAACTTATCCACCACACGCGCCCACCCATCTAAAGAGTTATAGACACCATAGTAGGAGGCCCGATTGGGAGAGGCTCAAAATTAGCTGGAAGGCAGAATCAGCGTAGATTAGATCTATGAAATCCTTTCTAGTTGAAACATTTTTTTAACTTTTGACCAGCTCAGAACTAATTTCCTTTTAAAATGCTAATATATCTTATGTTGTAGACTAAGGGGTTGACAACAAGTTGGATTGTCCCTACTTGTATCGGTGGAAATTGTGAACTTTGAGGTCAAAAGGATACTAGTTGACTACAGCAGTTCAATAAACATCATCTTTTTATTGACCTTGAAGAGAATAAACATGGGTAAGCTAAAGTTTGAGCTTGTATGCAATTCTCTCATTGGTTTTGGGGGATTGGGGATCATACTTGTAAGATCCATAAGCCTCTCCACATCAATTAGTGAAGCTCCTACGTGAAGAATTTTTATGCTAAATTACTTGATCGTTGATATGCCATTTACTTACAACACTATCATTGGTTGACCAAACTTAAATGACTTCCGAGCTATTATTTTGACCTACCGCATAAAGGTTAAATTTCTAATTACCGTTAGGGTGGGTAAACTATTTTGTAACATGAGAGAAGTTTGGTGTTGCTATACTATCTTAGTCAAAACAAACAAGCAGAAAGCTTAACCTAAATTAAAACCCTGAGAGGACACCCTAATAGCAAAACCTAAGGACGAACAGTCGAGTGAGAAGAGGAATTAGAAGAGACCAAGGTTGGGCTTGTTAGAGAATTTAGGATGATTGGGCTAGAGCCTAACAACTTAGATAAAATGACCAAGATTGGGGTAGATTTGGGTAGTAACATGGAGTGCCTTATGGTTAACTTTCTTAGGAGAAATGTCGATGTCTTTGCTTGGAAGGCTTCCAATCCTTAAAGAATTGACCTAAGTGTTATTATCCATCACTTGAACATGGACCCTTCTTTCAAGCCAGTGAAATTGAAGATAAGGACGTTTGATGCTGAGCAATGTCAAACCATCAAGGATAAGGTCAACAAGCTTTTAGATGTAGGCTATATTATAGAAATTCAATATCAATCTTGGCTTTGTAATGTAGTCTTTGTCCCTAAAAATGAGGGCAAGTGGCGAATGTGTAATAATTTCAGTAATTTGAATAAAGCTTATGTTAAGGATTCTTACCCTTTGCCTCGTATAGATTTATTAGTATATTTTACTATTGGTTGTGATTTACTAAGCATGATGGATGCATTTCAAGGTTACTACTAAATTGTTATGGCACCTGAAGATAGGGATAAAACCTTATTTGTCATCCCCAGTGGGGTGTACTATTTTCTCATCATGCCATTCGCGCTTAAGAATACAGGAGCAACTTATCATATGCTAGTGAACTTTATATTCAAGAGTAAGATTGGGAAGACTATGGAGGTCTACGTTGACGATATGATCATCATAACTAAAAAAATAGAAAACTATTTAGCTAACCTCAACCATATATTCTTGATATTGTTAGTATTTGGCATAAAGCTTAATCCCAACAAATAAACATTTGGGATTAGAGGAGAAAACTTCTTGGGTTACATGGTTAGCTAAAGGGGGATTGAAGCTAACCCTCAGAAAATACAAGCTCATCTAGATATTTTGCCTCCTTGAACTATCAGAGATGTTTAATGCCTGGTTGTCAGGATCATAACACTTGGATGATTCATTACTAGATTGGTTGAAAAGAGTTAATTTATCATTAGGATCCTCATAAATGTGAGGAAATTAGGCTTTTAGTAGGACCATAGATGCGATTGGGCCCTTGTTGACTTGAAATAATACCTTTCCACACCACCAATGGTAGCCAAGGCGAAGGTTGGGAAAGTCCTCTATATTTAACTAGTGGTCTCATCTACGGCAATTAGCTCTATCTTGGTATCAGCCACAAAAGGTACCCATCGACCTGTGTATTATAACAACAAAGCTTTGCAAGGTTCAAAACATAATTACTTGGAAATTGAAAAATTCACTCTTACCTTAGTCACCATAGCAAAACAATTGAGGCCTTACTTCCAATCCAACTCAATTATTATTTTGACCAACCAGCTATTGAAATAAATGTTGTCAAAACCTGACACTTTTGAAAGATTGACAAAATAGGTCATCGAATTAAGAGAATTTGACATCAATTTTCAACCTCAAATTGCCATCAAAGCCCAAGTATTAGTAGAATTCATCGTAGAAAGACTCGATCTCCTAGATTCTATTGACAAAACCCCTTAGGTGTGGACCTTACACGTTGATGGATTTGCGACTTCATCAGAGGGAGAATTGGTATCTCTTTACAATCTTCGTAAGCAGAAAAATATGACTTCGCGGTCAAATTTGACTACTCTGTCACAAATAATGAAGTAGAATATGAAGCCTTTTTTGTGGGCATACGAATGGCTATAGATAGAGAAGTTAAGCATTTAGTAGCCATTATCGACTCCTAGCTCACGGTAGAATAGGTAGCAGGAAACTTTGAAGCCTATGAATCTATGATGACAAGGTATCTAGCCAAGGTGAGGAGAGTACAACAGCATTTCAAAAAGTTCACCTTTAACTAGGTTTCTCAAGCAAAAAATGAGTAAGTAGATGTTTTGTCAAAATTTGCTAGCTCCATGAAAGGAACTAGAGATAGAAAAATCATGTTCTTGGTTGCTAGCAAACTAACTATAGTTGTTCCTGACTAGAACTTGGTGGGATAGATCAAAAAATACATCTTTCCCGGTAGGATGAAATAAAAACCTATTTAAGAGATGGAATAACCCTAGACGATAAAGCCTAGGTGTATCCGTTGAGAGGCCTAGCAACTAAATTCACCCTTGATGAGTATGGTCAACTCTATAGAAGGTTGATTTCTAGACTACTGCTGAGATGCCTAATGGTGAAACAAGCTCACGAAGTCTTGCATGAGTCCACTTAGGCATCTGTGGCAATCACTCGAGAGGATGATTTGTAGTCCACAAAGTTATCAGATATGAGTATTTTTGATCGACCTTATTATAGGATATGGTTGATTTTGCCAAAAAATGCCTGTCCCATCAACTTGCAGCAATGATAGTGCCTATCTAGATTACTTGGCCGTTTGACCAGTGTGGAATAGACATAATCGACTCCTTCCCAAAAGACCATAGGCTAGAGAAAATTCATCATATTTTCCATCAAGTAGTTTATGAAGTGGATTGAGGTAGAAGTAGTCCCAAGATAATTGACATGGCAATGAAGAGCTTCATATGGAAAAACATCATATGCCATTTTGGATTACCTAAAATATTTATAAATGATAATGGGACACAATTTTAGGGCAAGAGCACCAGGAGGTGGTGTGAAAACTTAGGGATTTAACAACTATTTACCTCAATTGGAAACCCTCAAGCCAATGGCCAAATAGAGGTCACTAATAGAACAATTCTGGACCATCTCAGGGCTTGACTTGAAGATATTTAAATGAACTGGGTAAACAACCTCTCGGGGGTGTTTTGGGCATATAGAATAATCCATAGAATAGTCACCAGTCGTAGCTTGTATAGTTTGGTCTATGGGTCTGAAGCAGTTCTCCTAGCAGAATTGATACAACATACTATTTGAGTGATCTACTACAAGCCAATCAGAAATAACTTTAAAAGATAACTCGATTTGGAGATGATTGATGAGCTATGCCAACAAGCATACATAATGATACAGAGGCACTGATCAAATATAGTGCAACATTACAATGAGGGTGTTCGACCAAAAAGCTTCAAAATTGGCAACCTCATTCTCAAGAAAGTCAAAATATCAAAAAATATAGGCAAACTCGACTCAAAGTGGGAAGGCTCTGATCAATGGTCAAAGCATCAAAACATAATGCCTACCAATTTGCAGATATGACCTACAATGAACTACCTCAATCTTGGAACGTAGTGAACTTGAAAAAATTCTATGTGTAACGAAACTTAAAGTCTTTCTTTCATTGTACCACAGTATCATTTTGCATCAATAAAATTATTTACATTTTGATAGCTACTTACTCGCATCATATAATCAAAGCGTTTTAGCCCAAGTACATAAACAAGTTGATTGTTTATGATCGACCTCATGCTCGATGAATATAATGGCTCCAAGCTATAAAATTAAGGTTTTTCAGCCCAAGTGCATAAACAAGTTGGTCATTTATGATCAACCTCATGGTTGATGAACATAATAGCCCCATGTCCTAAAATCAAGGCTTTTCAGCCTAAGTGCATAAACAAGTTGAAAGTTTATGATTGACAGTGTAGTTGACAAACACAATGGCTCCAAGTCACAAAATCAAGGCTTTTCAGTCCAATTACAAAAACGAGTTGACTGTTCATGATTGACCCTGTAGTCGACCACAGTGACATATAATCAAGATCCGCTAGCCTAAATGGATGATCCAACTTTTACTATTAACGATAATCTTGATATAATTGAATTACAAATGATGTTCATTCGATCAAAATAAAAATACACCAACTTGACCTTATAGTTGAAGAATATCTTGGATCAGTTTTGTCATTTCTACTATAGTTGATTCCTAAATTGACTATAAACTTTGTTAGGCTTTGTTAAAAAGTTATGTTGGTTGAGATCAAATTGCTTATCTTGTTGTTCATCTATGGTTAACATTCAATAATAATGGAAACATTAAAAATGAAATGAAATCTAAGGAACAACGATGAGCATAACATCTTATTTCATTAACTTTAATAATTTTTGATTACATTCCAAAAAAAAGGGAAAGAGAAGAAAAGAAAAGAAGAAGAAATAAGAACATAGAGACTATTATTGTTGACAAGTGCCACATAGGGTGACTAAATAGTTGCACAAAATTTTTTTCAAGGGTCTTTAGTTTGATCTTGACCCCTCCAGCCTCACAACATTTGTCATTCTCTTATCGATCGCCTAGTTGAGCTCATCAATAGGATCTCTAATTCCAAGCCTGGGTGCCCCAACAAGCAATGATTGAATCGTAGGGATTCGCTTTGAGGGCTTAGCATCAACGATCAAGAAAGGGCACCCACTCACAGGGAAGAAATTGGCCACATTAATCTCGTCATTGTGGATGTTGAAGACGAAGTCATTGGTAAAATCAAATTCCATAGTCATTGCCTCAAACCTAACCAGGTGCTCAGGCATGGCCTCAATAACAAGTGCAGTAGTAGGATCCATAATGGGAGCAAGTTCGTCAAGGTTGGGCCCCCTTGCAAGAGCAGTCTCATTGGGGTTTAGATACATGCGTAGCTACCTATCAAGCATAGGGTTCAGGCATTGCCTATATTTAGGGCGGATTGAGTAGCCAAGAAACTCCTGCTATTAAGGAGCCTTCTCGAAGGCATTCTTTGCATTGTTGATGGAGAAAATGATGCTGGCATCTTGGAAGGCTAAAGTCAGCATGAATTGTTGCACCGCCTCTCATCAAACGTTGTGCAACATCTTGATAAACTCGCCCCAGGTAAAGTTGAGTGTACTATTATAATCATGGGCTTGACTGGTGTCATTGTGTATCTAGGCATCTATTTGGACCTTTTTTAGTATCTTCTCAGTTGAGCTCTTCTCAGCGACCATTGTAAGAAGTAGTTGAGCATCCTTCACGTTAAGCTATGCATAGGTATTTTTCAACTCTTTGGTGAGCTGCTCCATTTGAGCTTGAGCCGACTCGGCTTGTGCCCTAACCATATCCATCGTAGCTCGATCCCTTCAGAGCCTATCATGATTGTTGAGGGTAAGCTTCGACCTTCTGTTTAAGTGATATCTAAGTTAGCTCATATGCAGCACAATTTTGGTTGACATAGTTAAGACCAAAACAAACAGAAGAATGAATACAAATAAGAGCACAAGCTTAATGTTCAAGTAATACTTGACTAGATACTTACCGTATTGATGTGGGAGGCCATGGCTCTTAACACGCCTCTTTGGGTCATCTCCATAAACTTCTACTAGTCAGAGGTGAACAAACCAACCATTATCACTTTTAGTGATAGAGTGTTGCTCGATCTCATCGTCGTCACCAACATGAAGTTGTGAATAGATATGTCAATCCCAAGTTAAGGTGAGGGAAAATTGAACAATTGGAATAACGTATCATCATCCTAACAATAAAATATATTGTAGCTTATCAGAGGGTTGGAAGACTTAGCTGGGCTTCTGCCTTTATCAGCGGTTGACCTCTTTGGTGCAAGCTCACCCTGCTTGGTAGCTAGTTGGTTGCCCTCCTACATTATGGAGACAAACTTAGGGTTGAGGCAGCTAAAAGTTGAGTTGGAGAAGTTGTTGGAGCAGTCAGTGCGGTATACAGTTGTTAGACCGCTTGCGTAGCATCTCTTTGATAAGCACCTATACCTTGACACCCCTCTTGATTCCTTTGAGCTTGAGCCAAAGCTTGAGCTCTTGTTTGGTTTTTTGTTGATTTACAAATGTGTGAAACAAAGGGGCATTAGTTTGGACCATAAAGTTAAAATAGATGCAATTTGGTAACAAAAATTAAAGCTTCTACTTAGATGATAACGAGCAGGCAACCCTAAATCAGTAGGCAATAAGCCTGCAAGAACCAAGTTTCTTTCCTTGATATAACCTAAGGCTTCCATTTGTTTGAATTGCACTAAGTTTGAATGGAGGTATTCAGCCAGTTGGGGTCTCATTCTCGGGCATCTCAATGTGCCTCTTAAACTACCCCCTTAGAATATTAAAGCCCTTCAGTCCTCAAACATAGAGAAATAACTTTTTCTACTCCTAGTTACGGGATGACAAGGGGGTCTTCATGAATTTCTGTCGAGGGCGGGCAGTGAGGTAGAAAAAACTTGACTCTTTAGTGCTGCTTGATTTTTAGGACATAGAAAGATGAAAAAGATTGGAGAAATTAGTAAAGGTGGCTGGTTGGTCATGTATATACATCAAGATGGCGAAGTTATATATCGTCAAAAAGTAATTGGGAAGCAGTTAGCTTATGCATACTTATAGATCCCTCAGCAAGTCGACTATGGGTTGTGTAAGGGGAAACCTAAGCCTAAATTTAAGGTTTCGTCAAACACAGTTATGCATCCAATTAGGGGTTGGTGCATTCTATTAGAAGGTTTGGGCATAATCAGCTTGTACTCCAGAGAAACATGGTAAAGCTACCTTATGATTACAAGGTTGGTAGGAGTGATTTTAGACACTATCTTGCTATAATATTTGGTGGTGAACAACCAATCACGAGAAATAGGTAGCTGACTTGGACCAGCCTCACTCTCAACAATGGCACACTTATCACTAGAGTTGCTCGAGGTCAAACTTCTACTCAAAAAACTATCAAACTTACTAGCCAAGCCACGCTCGTCCTTAGTTGCAGCTCGATCATACCTCATTACCTCATTGGTACTACTCTGACTATTGCCCTCCTTGAATACACTCAACATCATATTCATTTGTTATGGTCGAAATATATAGAGAAGGACTTACATATTTTAAGGCTATAGAGCAGAAAGCAGTAGATAGCAGTTGAAATGCCTCAATCGAGCTCCTGGATTGTTGTGAAATAGCTATCAAAGTGTGGTAACCGAAATGGCCATAATTATTGTATAGGTGCCATTTGGCACTTCGGCTAGTGCAACATAACTGCTGCATTATATGCACCAAACCCTAGTCGACTTCAAAAAACCTTAGTTGAACACTAGAAGTCTTTATTGAATGTTACGAACTCTCGTCTAACAATTTCCCAATGCCTTATTATATGACTATTTCTCACTTTTTCACATTGAATGTCTAGATTAGGACTAGGAAGTGAGGGGACTCATAATATGGGATGACCCAATAGGCTTAGGCCTAAGACAACTTAAGCTAGGGCTTGACTAACCTGGTCGACCATTGCTAACTAAGACTTAACCAGGTTAGTCAACCACTGTCAATGGGCTAAGGCTCAAATTTAACTTTGATGGCAAGGCCTTAGTGGGATGATTTTACCAACTAGATGTGGTATTTCTCATCGGCTTAGCCTTTCAACCTCCATGGTCGAGGAAAGTTGACATCCTTCTTACCACATTAAATGATCCGTCAGGTGGCACAACTCTGTATTAATGGCTCATGCCCTCGCCCATTCCACCTTTTACAATCGTAGCAAGCTGGCACGCCTCTAGTGTACCTCTGTTCTAAGAAGCAAGAAGCCACACCACTTGGAATAGTATAGAAATAGGAGAAGACCAAACGGTCTCTATATGATGACAAATGACTTATTCTAAGTAGGGTATCATAGACATATCAATCCTTTTGAAAAGATTATAAATAGCCTACAACCAGCCTCTTAGAAAGTATGTACATTTTATTCCAAGCCCTCACTTTGTTGCTCTATCTAGTCGATTTACTGACTTGAGCGTCGGAGTGCCTTAGTCGAGGGCTCCTTGGCTAGCTTGACATTTGCTGATTGGTTGCAGGACTCAACCTAAATATTATCGCAGGCAATGCAATCGACCTGTCATGTGATTGATCACTTTGGATTTCAACCCATTATATCCCATAAACAGTTTTTACCCTCATCACCTATAATAATTCTATTTTTTTATTATTAATTCCTAAGGTTTCAATTATTAATTTTTAGTAACAATATAATATTAATTTAAGAAAATTATAACTTGTTTTCCCAATGATTGAAATATATGATATATATACCATGCATGTATTTCTATATATAAATACTTATCACCTTAAATAGTAATTCTCACTATTTAACCAAGAGATAAATCTAGTGTTAAAAATATATATACACATGCACATATATATTTTTCTCTTCTTCTAGTTGATATAATAAATAAGTAAAATTAAAAGAAAATAAAAAATATAGGATAAAATAATTAATTAAATATGAAATAAAATTCTAGGGTATTACAAAATATATTACCTTAGATTGTTTTTAAACCATGTTAAAGGCCTAACATCTTTTACAACTTTAAAATGAAAATTTATCTTTTATTATTATTTTTAAATAAGAATTTGAATCAAGTATAAAGAAAAAACATTTCGTAGAATAAACAAACAGTAAAAAAAGATTAATAAATGATGTTCATTGATCTTACGCGCACTTTTCTCGTAGTTAGAAAAGTGTACATATATAGTTAGCGAAAAATGCGATTTTCATCTATTTATATTTGCTCAATTTCGGATTTTGTTTTGCACTTGGCAAAGTTTCAAATTTTGTCACATATGTTTTAAAAAGTTATCACATTTTTCACTTACATTTATAGTGAGCTTTTGTTCTCTTATTTTATTTTACACACGCACGTAAACTCCTTATGATTTAAATTTTAAACTTTATATTTATACGTATGAAGATAATGTTATTGAACCACCTAATCACTCTGCACATTTTTAGTAAACTTAAATAAAGATAGGTTAGTTCACATAGGAAATTGAAAAAACATAAAATGCAGAAGTTTTTTATACTTTTCTATGTAACACTAATAATAAATAATTATAGTATTATAAGTACGACAAATATGTAGATGGATGGATATGCATTTTTTTCCTTTCTTTTCTTTCATTTTTTTTTTTCAAATTTCTTTATATTTTACAGTTAAATAGTTTGTTGATTAATTGTTATGTAAAAGGTTCATATTCAGTAAATGAAAATATTAATGAAACTGTTATTCTCTATGAGACAAATTAATTGTTCAGGTTATTTGTAAAGTGGGTCTCATTTACCAATAAATCATGTTTAGTGAGTATTGTATCCTAGTAAGGAGTATTTTTTTAAATAAGAAAAAGGAAAAGAAAAAGAAAAATATGTAATTACATTTGCTAAGTAAATTTATTTGAATTAGATTTATACAAAATAATAACTGAATTGAAATTAATTAAGAAAAATCAATTGATGAGAAAAAAATAATACAATTTATAAATATATTTGTGATATGAGATAGTCTAACAGGCCCAACCAAATAAGCTATTGACTCTAAAAAGGCTTCCAAGCCCACTTAACATTCATAACCTAATAGCGTTTCTAGACCCAGCTGAGTTGGGTCACTCAACCATAATCATCCGGTCGAGCGAATTGTTCTCGACCGCATCCAACGGGAGGTTTCAAGCCACTTTGTCCATTCAGCCATCTCTCTGATCAACCACCCTGTCTAGTTGATGATAATTGACCAGAATGCTCACTCTGGTGCTGACTCATATCCTTACTGCATTTAATGCTCTAACAGGTAGCGTGCCTTCATATTAATGGCGCGTGTCACCCCAATACACTATTTACCACCCACTCTAGCAGGGAGGTGCACCCCCAGAGTATTGTTCACCTTGGAAAGCATGAGATGATGCCACCTGTAATAGTATCAAGATTGGAAATGACCAACAACCCTCAGGTAAGGACAAGAGCCCTTTACATTTGATAGGGACATCTTAGACATATCACTTGCGAAGAGAAGGCTATAAATATCTCACTGCCAGTCACTCTCAAGTATACTATATACACTATATGCTCTTACTTTGCTGCTCGATTACCTCATTCAACTAGAATTGACTTGAGCGTCGGAGTGCTTTAGTTGGGGGCACCTCAGCTAGTTTAATGTTTGCTGTTAGTTGCACATCTTAGCTCAAGAATATCACTATTGGATCGTTCGATCTCCCTAGTTGGTCAACCCAAACACTACCCTACTCACTAAAAACGACTTTCAACCTCATCAATTTGTATGTTAGACTCATATGTAATATTATATTTAATATGATAATGAAAAAAGAATAAATTAAGTTTATTTAATGTTTTTTATCTTTTCATTTATTTTTGTATATATATATATATTTTTAAAATATATTTTGGTTAATTTTTACATGTAATGATGTGCACATTATGTTTTCTTGAAAACTAATAGCAAAATATGCTTTCGTGTTGTATCACAAATCCAAAAAAATTTCTTAACCTTGTTTATTTAAGTTAAAAAACAAAAAGTGGGGTCAAAAGAAAAAGGAATATATAGTTGATAGCTCTATTAAAAACTGTGAAAAAGAATCAACTAAAATTTTATTTCCCTAAATAGCCTTTTTAAACAATTTTTTTCAATTAAAATAATAATGTGGCATTAATAATGTTCAATAATTATTTCTAAAAGGAAATAGAATAAAAATATATATTATTTATTTTTATCAAATAACTTTTTGAATGATCAAACTAAATTTTTTATTTGGGGCGTGATAGAGGATGAAGAAGACCTTGTCAAGATCAAATTTTGCATAACTTAACTAATTATATGATAAATTATACATCAAGAACATAGCAAGTATAATTTATTCCTTATATAATTGACTTGAATTTGGTTACATTTACTTAAGATTTGAATTTTACCCAAAAAATATATTTTTATTAGTTTCATAGTTATGTAATTCAAACTATTAAGCTCAAAAATTATTTATTTGATTTTAATAATAACATTAACATAACATAATGGAATGTTCTTCTATTAATATATAAAATAGAATGTCAATTAATACATTTCACTGGATAAACTATCACAATAGCTCATGTGTCTCCATTCATGCCCTACAAAATATATACCTTTACTTGTGAACTATGTTGCTCGTTAAATATATGGTATCCAACAATACAAGTCCTTATTTTTTATACTGCTAAATATTAAATAATTAATAAAATAGAAATATAGATGAATTTCATTTAACAATTCAAGTATATATAGTATATTAATAGCTAACTTAATACATAATCTAACTCTGACAGATTTAAAACTAGCAATCTTTTAAAGAAATAATTTTCACACTTTTCTCTTAACAAAATTTTTTTATAAAATTTGGTAATATTTTTATTTTACACAATGATATTTAAAGGAAACAAACAAACTATTTAACTTCTTGTAATTTTGGCTTAATTAAGAAGAGACAAAATTGAGAACAGAATCACTATAAATAAATCTGCTTCCCAAAAAATCAAAGAATATTTGGGAACCGTACAAGATATTTTTGTTCTTTTTTCTTTGATGACTAGTTAGAACTTCATTTGAGTTCAACTCCTACTTAGAGGTCCCCTAGAAATTAGAAATTATTGAAGAAACAATAGGAACTTTCTTTTGTCCATTCCAGGCGATCGAAAAAGTTCTTCGAGATATATTAATTATTCAATTCATAGTTTTTTATTATTCTAGTTCTCAGTAAAGGGACTTAAGATAGTAATGAATCGATTAACTTCTGTATTGAATCAACTTCATGTTTAGTTGATTTAGAAATTGATATTGTGAATTTGTGATACACATTTAAAATATAATCATATATGGCTATTTAGAAAAATTTCATCTATATTTTTGTGGCGCCCTACCTAGGATAACTCTTACTCTAGATGTCACTTCAACTTAGACTTAATCTAGCCCACCAGATAGTTAATAGGCCCATAAGAAAAAATTCAAAATTCATCAGCAATAGCAACGTGCTTTAACTTAACCGACTTCAAAAAAGTACTATATACGTGCCACAAGTTGTCCCACAACATTTAACATAATATAGATGTGCTGTAAGACTTTAATTCAAACTTGATTGTCACAATATTTCTAAATCATAACAAAATGTCCAAGTGAACCCATAAGCACTTATAACACCTATTCCAATACAAAATATAGTCTCTAGTCCAGGCTTGAAGTCCATGATTGTCACCTAACTCTATTTGGAAAAATCAAGAATAATACAGGAGGGTAAGTCCAAAGGACTTAGTGAGGGATAAATTTAGCAATAGATCAGAAAAGCTCTGTCAGAGAGGAAACAACTCAACAAACTATAAACTATCAAGATAATGAAAGTTGAACATGAGTGTATCAGGATGCAAGCGTTATCAAATACAACAAATAAGAATCTCTCCTTCCTGATGAAATTTTCAAATTCTAGGCTACTAATTCGGGAGTTTTCACTGTTAGCTCAAACAGCCCAGCCATCTCAATTGATTTACTATGGGAGGTATCATCATGACCAACTCAGTTGATTTACTACAGGAGATATTGCCATTGGCTTGTTCAGTTCGGACATCAACCAGAACTAGACCAGAAAAACTATATCGTTCTTATTGCTCCATGAACAGAGTACGAACAGATAGAGTACGATAGAAATAAAGCTAACTTGAACAACATTTACAATCTGACAAATTATAATATAACATGCATATTAGATTCTCTTTATTCCAACCAAACTGAACTCACCCAAGCATGACAGCTTTGTACAAACTTACTTAAGCATGATAGCTTAGTACAAACTTACCCAAGTATGGCAACTTGGTGCATAACTTACCCAAGCATGACGACTTGGTACATAACTTACCCAAGCATGATAGCTTGGTACGTGGCAAATTACTGACAAGGCAAATTAATAACATACATAACAAGCTTAAATGAGCCCACAAGACCAGACAAGTGATAAGCAGTTGAAATCAAATTTTATCGATACTAAACAAGACAGCGAAAGCTTCAACCACTAGAGTAGACATGTAAAATACTTATCAAAAGAAAATCAAGGAAACAACCCTCATATACAAGTCAATTAATAGATAATGAACAAGAACTCAAGCAATTCACATAATTCAATAACCAAGATGCAGTTATAGAATGGAAACAACTTTAACCCACATAGGGGTATATCATAAATGATAGATAGGTTTAAACAAGTTATAGATTAATAGACCTTCATAGGGTTTATGATACAATAAACAGATAACAATCAAAAGTTCAAACAATAATAGAATTTAGTAATCAAGAATTAATTATTTCCTAGAACAAGGACAACTTAACCCTCATAGGAGTATACAACAAATAACGAATAGGCTTATACAAGTAAATACCAGAGCGGTGGACCTTCACCTTATCAGCTTCAGAATTGCAATCATAGTCTACTAGTCTGCAGGACCCAGCTCCTCGTCACCTAACCAAAAGAAGAGGCCCACTGTCAAAATTCTCATTCAATCCTATAATTACAATTGTATGAATAATAGCCTAATAGCAAAAGTTACTTGATTAATATGATCATTTAGGGTTTGGTCGACATTCTCATTAAAGAATATGCTCATTATGCAGGTAATACAAGAATATTATGGGGTTTAGGCTGGTCTCGATAAAGGGATATAATTAGGTCCTTAATTACATAATTAACCTTACAACATTATACTAAATCCATAATAATAGTTTAATTATCCTTAATAACCCAATTTTATCACTTAAGTTTTAAATCCATAAATTAGTGTTTTAACAACTAATTAACGTTTTTAGCTAAGATTATCATGTAATATAATAAATATAGGTCTACTAAACATATATAATCATACACGCTTGTCCCATGTCTTGTTTCCCAAACCATGGTCTTTCATATCACTATATATACATATGTCATAATACAAAATCTATTGAATAACAAAATTGAACAAGATATTTAAACCCTAACTCTAACGTTTACCCAAATCTTATCATCGAAGCTCAATCATCACAAAGCAACACCACGTATGTGTCCGCCACAATGAGATGAAGATTCTATCCCAAAGTTGTTGGACCACTGTCAGACCACCACTACCATCGAAATATGTGCCTTGTTGTGCTCTATTAAACCTCTAAATCAATTTCAACTTTTGCTATTGAATCGCTGCTCAATTGGCTGGAAAATCCAATTAGGTTTCTCACTCGCCGTCATGTCAAATTTTCCTTTGTTGGTGGCCTAAATTCAAAATTGAAGGCACCAATGCGTTCCT
>JACGDI010005478.1:357795-411358 GCA_014898725.1 Jacaranda copaia | reverse complement strand
GATTGTATATAAGGAACATTTTTCTAAAATCACTAATTGACCCCCTGAGTTCTACTTGGCTTTTAGTTAAATCCCCTAAAATGTGGCTCATCTTCAAACCCTCTTAACTCCTTCGTGCTTGACATTTGCCCAGTTGATCGAAAATATTTTCAATTTGACCCTCAAAGCCTTCAAATGTTGATCAATTAGGTTTTTCCCGATTGCAACTTGACCCTAAAACTTTCAATCTTTATGCAAGTAAGTCCTTATTTATATTTTGAGCCCCAAAATTTGTCAAACTAGTATTTTAATTCAAATCCTTAGTTTCTAAAATACCAAATTTTGGGTTGTTACATATTTTTAGATACATGGACATGATTTTTTGACAATATTATTATAACATATTTATTTTGACAATAAAGATGAGATAAGATGAAGAGGAAACATGCCACACTAAGTACTATAAAGAGACATGTATATACAGATAAATTAAAGAGTCCAAAAAAAATAAGAAAGTCAATTAAACATCGAAGGAGAAAAATCATAAAAATTAATAAGTTGGCACCTCTCTTTCAACATATCTTTGAATGAAAAAGAGTTAATTCATAAATAATTTATTTGTCAATATTCACCAATATAGCTTCTAAGAGCAAAGATGGTTTCTTATCAATCAAAATGTTAGTAATTTTTCATTAAATATGTACTCTATTATTTTTCAAAAAATATCAGATATGCAAGCAAATATTTTCATAGGCTAAAATTTAAAATTTTAATCTCATTTTTTTATTAGATTTTAGAATTTATAATCATGTGTGCAAAAGACTCATGAATTAAATAAAGTACTAAATTTACTTACATTGTGATGCTATAAGATTTAAAAGAGCCTCACAAATTTTATTGTAGCAATAGAAAAAATTACACTTGCTTCGGTTTAAATGTCAAATGAATTGCATAAGTTGTTTATTTCTCTATCAGAAGAGGTTATGAATTTTCAAAAAAAAATTTGATTCTTAAAGTACATATTCTCTTTTACTTCATTTGATGTGAAATTAGATAAAGAACTTGCATCTACAAGGGTGGAGTTATAATTTTCGAACACGAGGGATGGTATATCATGATCTTTCTAGGTTAATTTTCAAATGAAGATTGGCATGGTAACTTTTAGTTGTATTTTGCCAAAATAGAAAATTAGCTTGAGAGTAGAAAATGCAAAAAGAATAAAATTTATCAGAAGTAAATATGAGAAAACATATAAAATTTATGGAGACAAATTCATATGCAAAAAACTTTAAAAACTTAAATGATTACTTTTCAATGAATGATATTCAACTGTAGATCTTAAAAAATATGAGATTAGTCCAATTTAATTTATAATTTTCCAAACTTTTATCAAGTTACTGCAATTTTGGTTGAATAAAATAATCATAACATATTAGTGGAGCAAAATATTATCGTCCATGCAGGTTCAGGTCATAAACATAAAATAACACATTATTATGACTGTTATGATTTACTGTAATGTTCAATTCCTTTCCCAAGAGGAAATATAAGATGACACCTATACATTCTTTTTTTTCTTGTTGTCCCATTTTTTGTCTTGTAATTGAAATAATTAAGGTTAAGAAATTTTTTCAAATTTGTGAACAACATGAAAGCATCTTTTAGTATTAGTTTTCAAGAAAATAAAATGTGCACATTATTATATGTAAAAATTAAGCAAAATATATTTAAAAAATATTTATAAATACACAAATAAATGAAAAGATAAAAAATTAAATAAACTTAGTTTATTATTTTTCATTATCATATTAAATATAATATCACATATGAATTTGACACCTATTGTGATATATAGTAAATATTTTTCTCTTTTATTCTGAAGAAGAACCCATAATTTTATGAATATATAATATCATTCTTTTTCCTCATTAATTGAATATTTGATTGTAAGGCATAACATTGTCATCTTAAATTTACTATTATATTTGAATTGAACACATATTTTGAAATATGAAAAATATATTTCTTTTCTTAGTTTTGAAAAAGAATGCAGAAAGAATACTTGTACGAATGTATTTATGAGGTATCATATTTACCTCATAAATTAATTTTTCTTAACTAATTTCAATCTAGTAATTATTATTTATGAGTCTAATTAAAATAAATTTAATTTAAAATTAATTTACCAAACAGTCATATCTATTGAATGTGATAGTAATAGTATCTTTAGATAGGGGGCTATAATTTAATTACTTAATTTTAGTTTAACTGCTATTTTCTATAAGCCCAACTAAATATGTTGATAGAAGGATAAATTTAAATATATGTAATTATATTTGCTAAGTAGACAATTTTTGATTTAATTAATTTTAATATAATTTTTATTTTTATATGTTCAATTAAAAATACACTTACTTTTGAGTAAATTTAATAAATACAATATATATCAAATATACATACATTTGTTAAGTGAAAGGACTTAGTTTAATTAATTATAATCATTATTTTCTATGCATGTAATTAAAAACAAACTTAATTTATTTATAATTATCATTATACTATGTGTATTAAACATAATAATTTGAACATATATGATTATATTTGCTAAGTAGAAAATTTATTTAATTAATTTCAATGTAATTATTATTTTGTATAATTCTAATTAAAAATATATCTAATTTCTAACAAATGTAATAAATACAATGATATAAATTTGATGTCTATACATTATTTAAGGTGAAAACTTCATTTAATTGACTATAGTTATTATTATTATTTTTTATAAATTTTAATACATTGTACATACATTTGATGCATATACATTATTTAAACTGAAAGACTTAATTCAATGATTGTATTTACCACTAAATCATGTTTATTAGAAGTGATAATTTTATTAGATGAATATTTTTGCCCCCACATAAAAGGAAATAAACCACTATACTCATTTATACTTTCACAGGTAATATAAATTTAATCCAGCACAAAGTTTCAAATTTCAGTTAAGAAATTCATCTAACGTGTTACTTTCAATTTTTAAAAAAAATTAAAATCTTATCTTAAAATATAAAGAGCAATAAATTTCAAAGATGCACCTACTAAGTACGGGCCTCAAACTAAAATCTCACAGGGACGGATTAGAAACCTGGTGTGAAATGGTCGGGCCATCAAAGATATAAAAAACATGTACCGTGGGATATGGCAACTTTTGCTGAAGTTTTTTGAATTTAAAAAAGAGATTAGCAACTTTAATTATCTCTGCGCAGCTACTGGATGCATATATTTATGGTACTTTGCACACTAAAACTGGGAAGAACTAACCAAAATCATAAGATATTACAATGAAAACCAAATTATGACTCAATCTGATTTTTTGCCCCCCAAAAATGACAAAGCCAAGACGTCTTCATCATTTATAGTGAATATACATTATTGACAATGTATCAATGGGAAAAAAAATATACATTATTTTATATTTGACAATGTACCAGTTAAACGTCTCAAACTAAATTATTGGTGATATTTGGTTGCATCCATCACTTATAGAGAAGATTGAATAGGTCTATCATAAATTTTCATTGTAAAATTAATTTACAGCAGATGGACTCTAAATTAGAACGATAAAACTAATGTTAAACAGCCCATAGATTACAATTTATGATTATTTTTGGCACAATAATGCATAGAAAATTAACCAAAAAACCACAAAAAGAAAAGAAAAGAAATATATGATGATAACACCAAACTTATACTATCTATTTCGAATTGGAAAAGTGTCGCAACTTCCAACTCATTAAATATTAACTTTCTACAAATTGGAACTTAAAGTTTTCTTTTGTAAATTCTCTCAATTCATAGTCATAGCAATTACAAATCATTAGAAAAACATATGGGCACTATGAAACACATATTATTAATTCGAGAAAACAAAAGAATATGGAATATGGAAAATGCATTCTCCAGCAGCTAAGTAAGATTTACAAACTCTGAGTTGCTTTTGACAAAATAACGTAAAATTGGAAAACAAAAAGCATAAAACTAACCCAAAAATTGCAAACTACTATTTCGAATTGACGAAAAGTATCGTAATATACAAATCCAAAGAGACATCATATATTAACTTGTTAGAAAATTCAGGATTATCCTGGTTCACAGTCATAATAATTAAAACCAATAGAAAACCTCACACGATACAATTTTTAAGAGAAACAATATGACACTTACCAAGTGATTGTTTATGTGGAGGAGTTTAAATACAGAATTTTATGTTTAAACAATTTTAAGTATGATCTACTTTTACAGATTTTGAGTTTAAGTCAAGTTGTTTGCCTAATCATGATTTAACTTAATATAAAGAATTAATTAAGATAAAATGACAAAATCACCCCAATGATCTTGTATAATCTGTGGATGGCTGATGGATAATTTGGTCATACGCCGATGATTACCATAGAAGAAAGAATTACTATTTATTATAAGTGGCAAAACAAGTGAAATAAATTTTATCACTTGTTTGCATAAGTATGAGATTGTATTATATACATATCTGTGCAACTAAGCATAACTTTTGTGAAAAATGAAATTTTATTGTCCTTATACCAAAAAAATAAAATAAAATAAAATAAAATTAAGGGATGTAATTGGATCATAGATCTTAATGGAAAGATTTATTTACCAAATCTCAATAACCAAATCATTTTCACTTACCTTGCTCAATTTGTGCATGAATGAGCAACAAAATTCTATTAGCAAGAATTGAATCCGAGTCTCCTGTGTGAAACCTTAATCAATATAGTGTCCATAGTTTTTTTCTTCTTATAAATCTTGATTAATAGAGAACCTTAATTAAACCTGAATTACCTTGGATTCAACCTAAAAAAAATAATCTAAATAATAATAAACAAGAAAATATGTAGATAAGGATAGAATTTTAAGCAATTTTAATCTTGCAGAACACCCATTTTACTAGGTCGCCTCCGTATCACATTTGAACACTTCTTCCACTCTGCAATACATATTCACGCATTAGAATTTCCAGCACAAAAAAAAAAAAAAAAAAGTTTTTCTTAGAAAGCCCTCAACCCATGCCTCTCCTTCAAAGAAATTCCAATCAGTAGAGCAAAAAATAATTTGATTGCTAAGATATCTCAATGTCCTCGATTCTTGTTCTCCTTTCTTCACAGGGATGATCCCATATTTAAATTGTGACATAAACATAAGTTTCAGTTGAACTATATGTCATAGTGTTTGTATTTTGCATGGATATATATGATATTTGTGAAGTTTAATAGTAATGTTGCTAGGTCTGAACTCTCAAATTCTAGGAATTTTACATCAGTTCATGGACCCAATTATAGTAATTTTGTGTCAAAATTTTTATGTATGAAACCAAATGTGCTTGATACATATTTGTAATTTTCATGTTTAAAAGATTTTTCTTAAATTTTATAAAAATCTTGAAAATTTCTAGCCAGATGGAGAGGCGAGTTCGGATAGTTTCTTTATAGAAATTTATTTACTCATTCATACGAAAGTATTTTAAATTGAAAACTTTTATTATAGTTTAGAAAATTAATATAAAATCTTAAAATCACAGGCCCTATATTTTTTTTTAAAGATCATCAAGTGTAGTTGCCTAAGTGTTGTCAGGTTTAGACTCTCTTGAATTTGATTCATTTGCTACCCATTGTTCATACAAATTTTATTGTCTGTAAAATTAAATCACAAGACAAAGAAAAATAATGGACAAATTAAATTTATATTAAAGAATATATGAGAATTACAATTTATTAGAGAAAAATATAAATTCCTTAACAAAATTAATCCCATGATTATTTTCCCAATATATATATGATCCAAGGGCTTGAAGCTTGTTCTTGGATATATGGTGTAGTATCCTTTGACTTGGTAAAAGACATTATGAAATTTTTTTGAAACTTGAACCTTGACTCTGAGATCAAAGGACTTGATGACTTGACGCTTTGAAGAGGTATAGGACCTTCGTGGTTGCTATACGTCGTTGTAGCAAAAAATAAAGACTTCAATCTTTGACTTGGGAATATGTGAATATCAGAATATGAGAATGTCTTTATGAGTCTTTAGTCATCCTTTTATATTAGTGTTCAGCAAGAGACTCCGAAATGACTTGAACACATTTGATAATTATCTCTTTGATGTATGTATTAAAAGATAATATCAAATATTCTTGACTTAATTGGTCCACGTATATGGGTGAGCCATGTGTCCCAACTTGATTAGCTTGAGATAGCTAGGCAACCAAATTTGATTTGATTGACGTGGTACACCTTCATCTTGACATTTATCAACATTTGATTTATAAAATAAATATTAGAATAGTAATTAAAATTAACTATTTATTGTTTAGAATTTAATTTAATAAATTCTAATATATAAAGAGAAAATTTTAAATTAATAACTAATATATTATTTACACATATCATTTTTCAATTGGCCCAAAAATTAAGCTATCTACAAATGCCCCCTCGAGACTTGTTCACGAACATTGTCGTCTAATACATTTTTAAGTGAATAAGTCACGATAATATATATTTAAATATATATACTATATATATATATATTTAAATACACACACATATATAACCTATGAGCTTTCAAAACATATATATTGGAAACACATAATTTCCAACTCTTCAAAAAGAAAGCTCCATCATTTTGCATGTTACTCGTGGCTAGCAAAAAAAATTGGTCTTGAAGTAGCTTTGAGTCTTTTCTGCAAGTTAAACACCTTTTGCTTGTGAGGCCTACCATTATAATTAAGCATTATCCAATTTCACTTGCAAACAAAACAAGTGAATTAGAGAACAATGTTTAGAAGAAAACAAACTCTCTTTAAATCATTCATATGGCCCACAATTAATTGGTGCAAAAAAAAAAAAAAAAAAATTCCTTTCCTTTGTTCTGTAACGAGAGAAAATAAAGCTTCAGTGGGTGGGTGGCGATGCGGCCCATGGTGAAATCAATTAAAAGTTCTCCCTTGAACACCAAAGACTCCAACTTGGCAAAGCAAATTAATATCATTGTGAACAAAGTCATACCAAGTAGAACTCTTCCTCCACAAAAACTGCAACTTCAGTTGGGATTATACTAATTCAGACAAGAGGCTAATTTTCATGATAATTCTTCAACAAAAATACTATAAAAACGGGTGATTGCTTTGCTGAGCATAGTTGAAATAAAGTTGAGAATTTGTGAAAAATTCATCTACTCAATAAGGGTTATCCTTTTCCTTTTAGTTTCTGCACACCAACTGTTTGTAGAAAATTCCCATAGAGCTCATATAACTATTGCCACTTCTATTCAATCAGCAGATCATTACAACTGAAAGGGAGTTGCTTGGATTTCTTTGGCATTCATCAACAAAAAATGTTTTACTCCTCAAGGGCATTAACACATAACAAATACAAAAATTTTGAAAACTTCAAGTAAGTTATCAAGTACAAGATACTTTCTATATCTTTGTACTTTTTTCTTCATCTCATCTCTTTTGTTTTGTAGGTTAAGAAAGATAACCCATTCCTGATCAACTCGTGAGGAAGTATATTGAGGATCACACAGAGCCATCTCCATGTACTATCATTGAGAATGACAAAGACAACCTCAAAGTTAAAAGTACCAGATTGGTTATCCATAAATTGACCAATGATGTTCTTTGTTCCATACCTCGGCCTCCAAGTAATTCTATGCATATCCAAGAGTGGTCTGAAGAGGCAACCAGGGAAGTAATTGATCCACGTTCTAGCATTATGTCTCATTCCAAGATACTTCTCTTGAAGTCTTCACTTCACGATGCCAAAGCTACTAGCTCAAAATTTTTATTTACAGGTTATCTTCCAAACACTAATGGTCGCTCATTGAGAATTCCCGCATCACGATTTGGTGAAGTATCTTTTCATACAGGCTATTAGGAATGGATAGAGGATGTGCTAGGTCGTCATGCAGATGTTCTTCGTCAAGCTAAGATCTACGCAGCAATCCATGCCTTGCTTTTCACATACATCTGCCATAAGAATATCCTCCAAGCATTCCTTGAGCTATGGTGCCTTTCCAGGAACACTTTGCATACTGCTATTGGTGAATTTTCAGTTTCTTCGTGGGATCTTTATGTACTTGGTGGATTACCGATCTGTGGATGTTTCTATAATGAATCTATCCCCACTACAAAAAAAAGTACTTGGTGATGACAGACATGATCCTTCTTTTCCATGAAGCTACAAATATCTATTTGTGGCTTATCATATGCTCCTAAAGGACCCTAATGGTGTTTCTATTTCTGATTGGATTAGATTTTGGTTTGAAGGACCATCAATATATGCAGAGCCCCCTTTGAGGTCTTTTTGAAAGAGGTTTACTAAGCTAAAAATCTCTTATAATCCATGTGAAAGAATTGATGCATCACTTGTATCTCGCACTAAGGAATATAATGAGCTGTTTATGATGCTAGAGGTTGAAGATAATGTTAAGGGGGAGACCTACTTGGTTGCTTTTCTTTCATGCTGGTTATGTAGTTTTGTTCTACCACATCACAAAGCTAATTTAATTCATGCTACGGTCTTCAAGGTTGCTAGTAGAATGGTGAATGATGATTGCTTTTCTCTTGCCATTCCTGTATTAGTAGGCATCTACCATAGTTTGAAGAATATATCAACTTCACCAAGTCTTCAGGATTCTTCTTCTATATTTCCCATTCATTATGTTCACAGTTGGATAGGGCGCTACTTTGGCACTCATTTTTCATCGAAGATTGATGTAGAAGTAGCTGAGATGGTCAAATATGTAGGGGCGAACATGGCCAAATATTTTGATCTTTCAGAGGTGCGAGACTAATTCCTCAATATCAACCCTTTAGCTATTCAAAATTTACGCTTATTTCCATGTAAGCAGTTTACAGTAATAGATGGCCCTTGCATATCAAATACCTATAAGGATCTTTTTGTGGCTCTTCGTTTTTGTTATTTGACATTTTGATGTGGAAAAGAGCATATCATTGAAGCTTATAGCCCTCATCAATTCAGCTGGTAATGTGAATTTTGTCAACACTTCCTGTGCAACTTAAAGAAAGAGATTCTTACTTGTGATTTGTGAGCTTATTCAACTTTGGCAGTCATGTACCTTACTCAACACATCTTACAAACTTATCATTCCTGACAATACTTATTCCTTTCCATTAGCCATAAAGGCATATACAGATTGGTGGGACAAACACTGGAAAGCTTCACAAACAAAAGGTACTAAGATTGTTCTCAAAGTTAATCAGAGAGATGTGGAATCAAATTTTGGTCAACTCAATCAACTTGGGGCTAGAATTGAACATCATACATATGAGTCTGGGCATCCTGGTAAGAATCCATCTTCTCCTAAACAAGCTTTGATCAAAGATCCCTAAAATAATCCAGTGGCCTCACATCGTCAAAATTCTATTGTTTTAGGGCAAGTTAAAGGAAGGAATTTGGAGCCTAAGGATTACAATCTTGTTGAACATACTCAAGTATCGTCCAAAAGTTGCCATGACTTGCTCGACATTTCATTCCCTATTGATGCTCCAATGGAAGGAAATGAAATAATTTCTGCACTTTCTTGCTCAAATGACAACTCCAGTAACCAATGCATACTCAAGAAGAAGCCAAAGGTTTTGGATTTAGAAAATATCAGTATTAATTCAAATTTCTTTGCAGATGTCCCAAGTTCTTCTTTACCTTGGGTGAATTAGCAAAATATGTAAAGTCATTTATTTGTTTATTTATTTTTAATATCATGTACCCCTTTTCCTTTTTTTATTACATATATATTTGCTAATTTTTTGCACTAATCTCTTTTTCATTTCTTCTCTCTCTCTCTCTCTCTCTCTCTCTCTCTCTCTATGTTGTAGCTTGTAGAACTCGAGATGCCAGTCCCAACTACTTCCGAAGGTAGTGTTGGTTTGATAAATGGGGCTAATCCTTTTAACTTGCTTGAAAGAAATATTTCTCAACCTCTTGATGGTGGTTTGCAAACTTTCCATAATACTGCTGATTCCAATAAGCGGCTAAAAGTAATATTACCTTAAATTAAAAATGATATGGCTTTTACTGGGAAAGACAAGCCCAAACGTTATTTGAAGCTCCATCTTGGGCATTTCTAGCTACTAAAATTTATGAATTTTGTCCTCAAATTATAAAGACTGAAGCATAGCAGATGTTACTCAAATTCTATTGGGAACGGATATATCAAAAAATCATGAAAACTCCATTTGAGCAATTCTCAGAGATAAAGCCTACAGTTGATGATTTGATTGGAGAGATGAAATCATATGTAAAAAATACATCACCTTTGGAGGACCACTTGTGATTTTCGTTTGAGGGTGCATCCAACTACACAAAGGTTAAGTCAAATTTAATTTAAAAAGAGACACAAGAATCCCAGAGAGAGCGCTGCTTTTTGCACAACAGGATATTTTTGAGGATGAGGCAATAGAAAGTGAGAGAGTTGAAGGGGTAAATGGTCTCTAGAATGAGCTTCTTCAAATCACCGAGCAGCAAGAGGAATTGAGAACACGATTTGCTAAGTTAAGCAGTAAAGAAGAATTCGCAAACTCATCACTCCACAAGGCTGAGGGAAACTTGTCCATTATCTAGAAATAAGTGGCCACCAAGAGAGATGAAATTTCAAAACTTGAAAACACTCCATTTTTGACTGATCAAGAGGTTGTGGCTTTAAAGAGGATGGAAACATTACTTGAAAAATCTCACAAGGAACTAGTAGCTTTTAATATACTTGCATGAGCACTTAGCTACTTAGCTTTTTCTTTTCTTTTCTTTTTTTTTTGCACAATTGATATAAAAAAACACTTGACTATTACATATGCAATAAAAGATTATTTTTTCATGAATTCTCCATGTGCATTCTCTCTCCTTTTGTATTCTTTAAATTGATGCCAACTTCAAAGAAAAAGTTGTATTACATGCCCCCAACAATTAAGTGGAATAAACTTGCTTAAGCTCATTAGTAAAATTGGCTATCCTAACAAATTAAACTTGAAAGCAATCAAAACTTCTTCCAATGATATGCTTGAACTTGACAAATCATCCATAATTACTTCAATGATTTGATTGAACTAGAGAAGTAAATCATCCTAATTTGCTCTAATGATATGATTGAACTTGGAAAATCCTCAAAACCTGCTCTGGTGATTTGTTTGAACTTAGCGAGCCATCCAAACTCATTCCAGGGATGTGATTGAATCTCAGGAAGTAAGTCATTCAAATTTGCTCTAATGATATGATTGAACTTGGGAAGCCATCCAAACAAACCCCCCCTCCATTTTTTTAGTGATGTAACTGGACTTAGAAAATAACTCTCAAGCTGCCTACATACCCTAACAAGGGGATCAAGTCATTACATAGTTCAAGGTAGACATTTTTTTTAGTGTGGGTGCTGTTCACAGTTTATACTCATGTGGGCTAGGAGTATCAATTGCTTAACCACCTTAGACTAGATAGGGTATTAATATTTTAACCACATAAAATACCTTTAGTGGGGAAAGTTAGCAGTTTAACCACATGAGCTACCTTTGGTGGTTACCGTACATAGTTTATACTCATTCGGGTTAGGAGTGACATGCAGTTCAGGCTCATGCATCAAGGAGTAACTTCTTCTTCATGGATAATATCACTTTAAAAACTTGCCATTTATGGGGCCTATGAGCAATCCATCCCTATCAACTAACTTGTAAGCACCATTGGTATAAACTTCTTTTATCACATATGGACCATCCCATTTTGACATGAATTTACTTCCCATTCGCTAGGTGATGGTAATGGGCCTTCTTATTGCCAACACCAAATCTCCAACTTGAAAAGATCAAGGACGAACTTTCTTATTGAATGCCCTCGTCATACGTGCTTGATAACATTCAAGCTGTTGTTGTGCTTCATGTCTTTCCTTATCTAATGCTTCCAATTTCTTAAGTCGAAGATGAACATTGTCTTCAACAATAAGTCCTTCTTGAATTGCTATACCAAATGAAGGTATTTAACTTTCAAGAGAGAGAACAGCTACAACCCCATAAAGTGGCTTGCGTAGCTGTTCGATGAGTTGTCTGATATGCCCAAAGAGCTTCCCCAACTTTTTCAGCCAATCCCTTTTAGATTTTGACACTACTTTCTTTAGCAGATTGCATAAAGTTTTATTGAACGCTTCTGTTAAACCATTTGCAGCCGCATTGTACATCGAGGAATTATATTGCTTGAATCTAAATTGTGTGCAGATTTTATCCATCAACTTATTATAGAAAGGCTTCCCATTATTAATAATGATGTAACGCGGCACTCCATACCTGAAAATCAAATTACATCAAATGAACTTCACAACAGTTTCTTTCTTTACTTTCTTGAGGGGGATTGCCTTTGCCCATTTGGAGAAATAATTTGTAGTTGTTAATATATAAGCATGATCGATCGATGACTTAGGAGTAATAAGACCTACAACATCAAGACCTCATACATCAAATGGCCATGAAGCAACTGTAGGATGTAAGGGTTCGGGAGGCTGATGTATAAAGTTAGCATGCAACTGACAAGCTTCATACCTCTTCGCATAATTCATACAATCTTTAACCATAGTTGGCTAATAGTATCCCATTCTTTTAATTTGAAAATAAAGCATGGGACCCAATTGATGAGCTCCACAAACTCTAGAATATGCCTCGGCCATAGCTTTGGTTGTTTCTTCACCACTCAAATAACATTGATAAATACCTTCATAAGATTGATGATATAAAACATCTTTGTACAAAATGAGGCGAGATGACCTTCGACGCATCTCCGTCTTATGGTGAGGGTCTTGTGGCAATTTCCCATGCTTTAGATACTTAGTTAATGATGTCCTCAAATCTTTATCTTCACTAATTGAGACTGATATAGCATTTGATTCCTCACGGTCAAGCTGAATCAGTGAAGGCACCATCTATCTATTACACACTGGGATATTTGTTGTTTCTTCTTTAGAAAGGGCTAAAGTGGTAGCCAGGTTAACCAATACATCTGCCATCCTATTTTATTTCCTCGAGATGTAACTTAAGATAATACTTTCAAACGTTTTTAACAAACAAGAGGCTAGTTGAAAGTAAGGAATCAAATATTTTTTTTAACGTCATAAACATTTAAAAGTTGATTGATGATCAGTTTTGAATCACCGTAGATTTCAATTTCTAAAATTTTCATTTCCAGTACCATTTGAAGTCCAATAATCAACACCTGATATTCTATAATATTATTGGAGCACAATTCATTTAACATCATAGAATATGTTAAAACTTACCTTTCTGGTGAAACAAAGACGAACCTTACCTCTGCTCCATCAAATTGAGTAGCTCCATCAAATAACATTGTCCATGTTGGCAAGATCTCGATGAAAAGGGCATCTTCATCAGGTAATTCATTAGATACTTCCTAGTCTGCAGGAATTGGGTGATCTACTAGGAAATTAGCAAGAGCTTGTCCTTTAACTGCTTTTTGATGAACATATGTGATCTCATACTTATTGAATATAACTGACCACTTAGCCAATCTTCTTGGAAGCACTGGACTTGACATTACAAATTTGACATGATCAGCATGCCAAATGAGTTAAATAGAATATGCCTCAAAATAATGCTTGAACTTTCTGATTGTATAAAATAAGGCAAGGAAAATTTTCTCAACAGGGGAGTATCTTAACTCATTTTTAGTTAGCGCGTTACTCAAATAATATATAGCTTTTTTCTGTCCTTTATCATTTTCTTGAGCTATTAGAGCACCAATTGACCATTCTTGCGCTGCAATGTACAATATCAATGGTTTTCCAAGTGTAGGAGCTCCTAAAGCTGGTGGATTCATGACATATTTTTTTATATTCGCAAAAGCATTTTCACAACCTTTATCCCATACGAAAGAAGCATTTTTTTCATCAAGTAATTAAATGGTTGGCATCTTCTAGCCAAATTTGATATGAACCTTCTTATAAATGCAAAATTACCTTGTAAACTATATAATTCTTTAAGATTCCTTGTTGGCGGCATCTTCTGGATAGCATTGATTTTGGTAGGATCAATTTTAATTCCATGGTGTTGGACTATAAAGCCAAAGAACTTGCCAGACATGACACCAACACACACTTGAGTGGGTTTATCTTCAAGTTGTATTTCCTTAGTCGATCAAATACCATGCGGAGATTTTCTAAGTGATTATCTCTATTTTTACTCTTGACCATGAGATCATCAACATAGTATTCTACCCTTGTGTGTAACATGTCATTAAACATATTCTGCATAGCTCGTTGATAAGTTGCACTTGTATTTTTCAACCCAAAAGGCATCACTTTGTAACAGTAAATACCCTTTGGTGTGTCGAAAGCTGTACACTCCTTTTCTTGTGGTGACATTATAATTTGATTGTACCCAAAGGATCCATCCATAAAAGATAAAGCTTCATGTTCAGTAGTTGCATCTACCATGAGTTTAATAATAGGTAATGGAAAATCATCCTTTGGACATGCCCTATTTAGATCTCAAAATCAATGCAAATACGTATCTGACCATTTTTCTTCTTAACTGGCTCAATAATGCTAGAGATCCAAGTTGGGTAAATAACTTCCCAAATAAATCCTACATCAATAAGCATGTTGACTTCAGCTTTGATTAGAGGGATGAGATCTGAGAGAAGCACTCGCTACGACTGTTTTACTAGACGAACCCTATATTTTATGCCAAGGTGATGGATTGTAACTTTTAGATCTAATTCTAGCATTTTTTTGTACGTTCATGCAAATACATCCTTGGACTCACTCAAGATTTTGAAATATTGTTCTTTGTCTTTAGGATTTAGAAGCTTGGGAACAAATATAGATGTAGACGGCTTAATTTTTGGGCCAATTGAAAAGTGACATGTATAAATAAATATTAGTTATTAATTTAAAATTTTCTATTTGTATATTAGAGTTTATTAAATTAAATTCTAAATAATAAATAGTTAATTTTAATTAATACTCTAATATTTATTTTATAATTCAAAAGCTGATAAATGTTAAGATAAATGTGTATCATGTCAATCAAATCAATTATGGTGGCCTAGCAATCTCAAGCAAATCAAGTTAGGACACGTGGCATATATATGTATGTGGACCAATCAAGTCAAGAACATTTGATATTATCTTTTAATATGAATCAAAGAGATAATTATCAAATGTGTTTTAATTATTTCGAAGTCTCCTGCTGAGCACCCTATATGAAGGAATGATTAGAGACTCTCACAGAGATTCTCATATATTCTCATATTCTCAAGTCAAAGATTCAAGTCTTCAAGTTTTTTGTTGCAATAACGTATTGCTACCGCAAAGGTCCTATACCTCTTGAAAGCATCAAGTCGTCAAGTTCTTTGATCTTGGAGTCAAGGTTCGAGTTTCAAAAAAATTTCATAGTGTCTTTTACCAAGTCAAAAGATACTATACCATATATCCAAGAACAAGCTTCAAGCCCTTTGATCATAAATATATTAGGAAAGAATCAGGGCATTAGTTTTGTTAGAGAATTTATATTTTTCTCTGATAAATTGTAATCCTCATATTATTCTTTAATAAAAATTTAATTTGTCTATTATTTTTCTTTGTCTTTTGATTTAATTTTGCAGACAATAAAATTTGTTCACATAAATTTCTAGCACGCTTGGTGGGATCGAATCTACCCTTTATCTCTTTCTTCCATTTGAATTTTGAAGATATTTGCAACCATTGAATGGCACCTAAGAGGAACCAACTCACCTTGGCTAGGAAAGACACTGCGAATGCCACTGACCCTACTGCTGAATCTGTCAATCAACCCATAACTAGGGGTAAGAATACTGATTTCATTCCATCTGATGATTCTGATTCAGGAAGTCCAAGGGAAACTAATCCTAAGGTATTATTTTTTGCTGAATTGCTAGTTATTGTGACTGGAGTGTCAACAATGGATAAACAAATTGCTCAAATGGCTCAAGCTATAGCTGACCTCCTAAAGACTGTGGAAGAAAAAGATCAACAAATTGCACAATTCATGAATAAGCAGGAATACCCTTATCTTGGAGGATTTAGCTACAATTATCAATCTTTCCTTAGCCATACAATGGTGCATGAACAAGTTGAGGAGGTGCCTTACAAGTGAGAAACTGATCCAAGGATCAACCACTCTGCAACCTTTATTGCTATATTGTCTGTTCAACAATTGTAGGACATGATCACCAATACTATTAGGGCTCAGTATGGCATGCCCTCCCAAAGTTCTACTGTGTATTCAAAGCCCTATATGAAGAGGATTAACTCACTTAGAGTGCCAATAGGATATCAACCACCAAAATTTCAGCAGTTTGATGGGAAGAGAAATCTAAAATAGCTTGTGGCCCATTTCATAGAAATATACAACAATGCTAGGACGTATGGTGATCTTCTTGTGAAATAGTTTTTATGATTATTAAAAGAAAATGCCTTCGACTGGTACATTAACTTAGAGCCTGAATTTATTGATAGTTGGGATCAAATGGAAAAAGTGTTTTTGAATCATTTGTACAGTACACGCTAGACTGTGACCATGATTAAACTTACCAATGCAAAATAATGAAAGGATGAGCCAGCAGTAGACTACATCAATCGTTAGTGTGCATTGAGTTTGAACTGTAAGGATAGACTCTCAGAGGTGTCTGCGTTCGAGATGTGTATTCAAGGTATGCACTGGGGACTTCTCTACATCCTTCAAGGAATCAAGCCTCACACTTTTGAAGAATAGCCATTTGTGCCAACAACATGGAGCTTAGCATTACTAATTATGGGGTTAGACTTCCTGTTGATGACCTGAAGAAAGAAAATGAAGATTCAAAAAAGAGTGAAAAATTTGGTAAAGCTGTTATTAAGGAATCCATGGCGACCAAAGCAGCCTCCATACAAATTCCTAAAAGTTATAAAAATGTTGCTGAGAAAATTGAAGATTAACACATTCCAACAGGTGAGATAACACTGAAAGAAATGTAGGAGAATGAGTATCCATTTCCAGATTCTGATATTTCTTATATTTTTGATGAATTATTGATAAGGAAGTGAATTGAACTGCCAGAGTCAGAATATCCTGAAGAAGCTAAAAAAGTAAGCGATCCAAAATATTGCAAGTATCATCGAATTATTGAGCATCCAATAGAAAAATGCTTCATCTTCAAGGATAAGGTAATGGCATTGGCAAGAGATGGAAAGATAATTCTTGATATGGAAGCTGTTGTTGAATCAAACCTTGCTAGCGCTATAACTATAGTAGATACCACATGTGTTGCAAGCAAAGATAGTGCTTTGTCATCTTCACTTATAGGGGCATTAACAATGCTTTAGTTTGGAAGCTTAGATTCAATGCTAGTAGAGACTCATGTCATTGATGAAGTAACTAAGCCAAAAATAAGTTCTACTATAGAAACTGAAGATAGTGATGAGTGGACTCTTATGACATGCCGACGAAGGAGAAGATAATATATTAATCAATCTCATCCATTGGCATTAAAGGTTTCACATGTGGCTAGATGCCTTCAACTAAGGACGATGGAGAGTCAAAAGGCTACAAATAACAAGCAAAAAATTTATTTGTAGGTTGCAAAAGGGTTTAGATGACTCTAAAAGATTATTTTCCTACTAGATTTTTTGATCAAAGGGTTGAAGTAGTGCATGCTATATCTTGGGAAACTAAAGAGCAACACTCCAGTTCATGTTGTACGGCCATTGCTTTTACAAATGAGGACTTGTTATTAGGATCAAAACCTCACAATAGGCCACTTTTTATCTCAAGATTCATGTAAGAACAAAAGGTTAACCACAAACTCATTGATGGAGGATCTATCGTAAATATTGTGCCAAAATCCGCCATGAAGAATTTGGGAATTTCTATTGAGGATCTCTTGTGCAGTCGCCTAACTATCTAAGGTTTCAATCAAAGAGGCCAACAAGCTATTGGTATGATTCGTCTAGACCTCACAATTGATGAGTTGGAAACGAGTATTTTTTTCTATGTTATTGATGCAAGGACTTCCTACCATATACTTTTAGGATTGCCATGGCTTCGTGAAAATGGAGTAATACCTTCCACTCTTCATCAATGTTTCAAGTATTCAAAAAATAGAGAAGTTATGAAAATTGATACAGATGTGAAGCCATTTATTAATGCTAAATCATACTTCACTGATGCTAAACTTTATCTAGATCTTGACTTAGTAAGTGAAGTACAACTTGCAAAGGCTCCAGGCAACCACTTTGTTGAAGGGAGAAAAGATTGTTCTAAATATTTTAGTAAACTAACAATTACTGAGGTTTTGACAGGTAAAGAATTCTAGCACAGTGATGCCTCTAACTTACTAAAATTTTGATATACACTACAAGCATCTCAAGAGAAGAAGAAAATTCCAGCTAGAGTATGTATTGAGTTAAATGATGCTGCTCAAAGCCAATTAAAGATGGTAGAATAAAGTAACTGTCAAACTTTAAAGAAGGGCTTTACCATGCCTATTGTTGGTATAAGCTTATCAATCAATAATAGACCATCTATTACAAAGGTTTCCTAAAAAGAATTTGAGGAGACATTTGATCCTAAGACATATAAGTTGCTCAAAAAATTTGGGTATGACTTTGTTAATCCACCCAATCTAAGTGAGCTTAAACTTGAGTTGACCGTGGACTCAGTGAAGCACAACAAAAACTAAGAAGATAGAGAATTTATGTTGAACAGTCAAGGGTTGGCTTGGGATACAAAGATGCAGAATCGGTTAGGATACGTGTGTCAAAGAAAGCTAAATGTGCTGATGTCCATCGAGTTTTTATATTTGATCATCTTAGTATTCCAATTACTCATTCTTCTATCTTTAAAAGACTTAGTGTTAAAGATCAAAGCAGAGGTCTATGTCTGAGAGGTTCTGTGTTTAATAAACTCAAAAATAATACTACAAAAAAAAGTGTTGACAACAAAATTGATATGTTGGAGTCAAAAAATGAGAGTCAAACTCTTCACCTATCCCAATTAAATGGAGTTGGATCTATGATCTTAGTCATCAATATGAATAAATCTATGAAAATAAACTACTAGTGTATCGTAAAACATCCATGCAAAATGAGTGGTGCAGATGAACATGAAGTGGAAATCACCATCAGCTCTAATTACACAAGTATTAAAGAGTAGCTAAATCCTATGTCGCATGATCCGTGTCTTGAAGAATTCAATAGATTGGTGGCAAGTAGTTTTTACAAGCTACAAACTACTTAGCATAGATAATGGTGCATGTCTCAGTTTGAGTTACATGTATGTAATCATATCGCTATTGATGAAGAGCCTGAATCAAAAAGTCCTAAAAGCTCTTCCATAACTTGAAGATAGCGGACAACCGACTGTTGATGAACTCAAAGAGTTGAATCTTGGCATGATAGAAGACCCTTGTCCCATGTTTGTTAGTAAGCTTCTAAATCCTAAAAAAGAAGAACAATATTTCAAAATCTTGAGTGAGTACAAGGATGTATTTACATGGACATACAAAGAAATGCTTGGATTAGATCCAAAAGTTGCAATCCATCAGCTTGGCATAAAATATGGGGTTCGTCCAGTAAAATAGTCACAGCGAGTGCTTCGCTCAGATCTCATCACTCTAATTAAAGCTGAAGTCAACAAGTTTATTGATGTAGGATTTATTTGGGAAGTTAAACACCCAACTTGGATCTCTAGCATCATACCAGTTAAGAAGCAAAATGGTTAGATACATATTTGCATTGATTTTTGAGATCTAAATAAGCCATGTCCAAAGGATGATTTTCCATTACCTATTATTGAACTTAAGGTAGATGCAACTAATGGACATGAAGCTTTATCTTTCATGGATGGATTCTCTGGGTATAATCAAATTAGAATGTCACCACAAGAAAAGGAGTGTACGGGTTTTCACACACCAAAGGGTATTCACTGTTACAAAGTGATGCCTTTTGGGTTGAAAAATATAAGTATGACTTATCAACGAGCTATGTAGAATATTTTTGATGACATGTTACACACAAGGGTAGAATGCTATGTTGATGATCTCGTGGTCAAGACTAAAAATAGAGATAATCACTTAGAAGATCTCCGCATGGTATTTGATCGATTGAGGAAATATAACTTGAAGATGAACTCGCTCAAGTGTTTGTTTGGTGTCATGTCTGGCAAGTTCCTTGGCTTTATAGTTCGACATCATGGAATTGAAGTTGATCTTTCCAAAATTGATGCTATCTAGAAGATGCCGCCACCAAGGAATCTTAAAGAATTGCGTAGTTTATAAGGTAATCTCGCATTTATAAGAAGGTTCATATCAAATTTGGCTGGAAGATGCCAACCATTTAATCACTTGATTAAAAAAAATGCCTCTTTTGTATGGTATAAATGGTGTGAAAATGCTTTTGTGAGCATAAAAAAATACCTCATGAATCCACCAGTTTTAGGAGCTCCTACACTTGGAAAACTATTTATATTATACATTGCAGCACACGAACGGTCAATTGGCGCTCTAGTGGCTCAAGAAAATAATGATGGAATGAAAAACGCTTTATATTATTTGAGTAGAGCCCTAACTAAAAATGAATTGAGATACTCCTCTATTGAAAAAATTTACCTTGCCTTATTTTATGCAATCAAAAAGTTGAAGTATTATTTTAAGGCATATTCTATTCGACTCATTTCATGTGCTAATCCTGTCAAATTTGTAATATCAAGACCAGTGCTTTTAGAAAGATTGGCTAAGTGGTAGGTTATATTCAATCAGTATGAGGTCACATATGTTCCTTAAAAATTAATTAAAGGATAAGATCTTGCTAATTTCCTGACAGATCACCCAATTCCTATAGATTGGGAAGTATCCAATGAATTACCTAATAAAGATGCCCTTTTTGTCGAGATCTTGCCAGCATGGACAATATTATTTAATAGAGCGGGGGCAGGGATTGTCTTTGTTTCACCAGAAAGGCAAGTTTTGACATATTCTGTAGTGTTAAATAAATTGTGCTCCAATAATATTGCAGAATATCAGGCATTGATTATTGGACTTCAAATGGCACTGGAAATGAAAGTTTTAGAAATTGAAGTCTACGGTGATTCAAAACTAGTCATCAATAAGTTTTTAAATGTCTATTAGGTTGAAAAGGAAGATTTGATTCATTACTTTCACCTAGCCTCTTATTTGTTAAAAACGTTTGAAAGTATTATCATAACTCACATCTCAAGGAAAGAAAATAGGATGGTAGATGCATTAGCTAACTTGGCTACCACTTTAGCCCTTTTTGAAGAAGAAACAACAAATATCCCAGTATGTAATAGATGGATGGTGCCTTTACCGATTCAGCTTGACCGTGAGGAATCAAATGCCATATCAGTTTTAGTTAGTGAAGATGAAGATTGGAGGACATCATTGATTGAGTATCTAAAGCATGGGAAATTGCTGCAAGACCCTCGCCATAGGACGAAGGTACATCGAAGGTCATCTCGCTTTATTTTGTACAAAAATGTTTTGTATTATTGATCTTATGAAGGTATTTATCAATGTTGTTTGAGTGGTGAAAAAGCAACTGAAGCTATAGCCGAGGCACATTATAGATCTTGCAGAGGTCATCAGTTGGGTCCCAAGCTTTATTTTTAGATTAAAAGAATGGGATACTACTGGCCTACTATAGTTAAAGATTGTATGAATTATGCGAAGAGGTGCGAAGCTTGTCAAATGCATTCTAACTTTATACCTCTTGAACCCTTACATCCCATAGTTGCTTTATGGTCATTTGATGCATGGGGTTTTGATGTTGTAGGTCCTATTACTCCTAAATCCTTGGTTAGTCATTCTTACATATTGGCAGCTACAGACTATTTCTTCAAATGGGTAGAGGTGATAACCCTCAAGAAAGTAAAGAAAGAAACTGTCGTGGAGTTCATTCGATGTAATTTGATTTTCAAGTATGGAGTGTCTTGTTATATCATTACGAATAATGGGAAGCTTTTTTACAATAAGTTGATGGATAAAATCTGCACACAATTTGGATTCAAGCAATATAATTCCTCAGTGTACAATTCAGTTGCAAATGATTTAGCAGAAGCATTCAATAAAACTTTATGCAATCCGCTAAAGAAAGTAGTGTTAAAATTTAAAAGGGATTGGCATGAAAAAGTTAAAGAAGCTCTTTGGGCATATTGGACAACTCATCGGACTGTTACCCAGGCCACTCCATATTCATTGGTCTATGGGGTTGAAGCTGCTCTCCTTCTTGAAAGTAAAATACCTTCATTTCATATAGCAATTCAAGAAGTCTCTCTACTGAAGATAATGTTCGTCTTCGACTTGAGGAGTTGTAAGCATTGGATGAGAAAAGACTTAATGCACAACAAGTACGTATGATGCGGGCATTCAATAAGAAAGTTTGTCCTCAATCTTTTCAAGTTGGAGATTTGGTGTTGGTAGTAATAAGAAGTAAATTCATGTCAAAATGGAATGGTCTATATGTGATAAAAGAAGTCTACACCAATAGCGCTTACAAGTTAGTTGATAGAGACGAATTGCGCATAGGCCCTATTAATGGCAAGTTTTTGAAGCGATATTATCTATGAAGAAGAAGTTGCTCCTTGATGCACGAGCTTAAACGTTTTGTTGCTCCTTGACATACGAGCCTAAATTGCATTTTACACCTAACTCGTATGAGTATAAATTGTGTATGGTAACCACTAAAGATAGTACTTGTGCTTAAACTGCTAACTTTCCCCACTAAAGGTATTTTATGTGGTTAAAACATCAAATACCCCACCTAGTCCAAAGTGATTAAGTAATGTATACTCCTGGCTCGCATGAGTATAAACTATAAATAGCAGCCCCCCATTAAAAAATATCTAATTTAAACTACGTAATGACTTGATCCCCTTGTTGGAGTACATAGGCAGCTTGGGAGTTATTTCCTAAGTTTAGTCACATCACTGAGAAAAAAGAGATGGGTTTGTTTGGATGGCTTCCCAAGTTCAATCATATCATTGGAGCAAATTTGGATGACTTACTTCCTGAAGTTCAATCACATCATTGGAATGAGTTTGGATGGCTTGTTAAGTTCAAACACATCACTGGAGCAAGTTTTGAGGATTTCCCAAACTTAATCGTATCATTGGAGCAAATTGGGATGATTTACTTTTCTAGTTTAATCAAATCATTGGAGTAATTATGGATGATTTATCAAGTTCAAGCATATTATTGGAAGAAGTTTTGATTGCTTTCAAGTTTAATTTATTAGGATAGGCAGTTTTATTGATGAGCTTAATTAAGTTTATTCCACTTAATTGTTAGGGGCATGTAATACAACTTTTTCTTTGAAGTTGGCATCAATTTGAAGAATAAAAAAGGAAAGAGAATGCACAAGGAGAATTCATGAAAGAACAATCTTTTATTGCATATGTAATAGTCAAGTATTCTTTTATATCAATTGTGCAAAAAAAGAAAAAAAAGGCTAAATAGCTAAGTGCTCATGCAAATATATTAAAAGCTGGTAGTTCCTTGCGAGATTCTTCTAGTAGTGCTTCCATCATCTTTAAAGCCTCATCCTCTTCATTAGTCAAAAATAAAGTGTCTTCAAGTTCTAAAACTTTATCTCTCTTGGTGGCCACTTCTTTCTGGATATTGGACAAGTTTCCTTCAGCTTTGTGAAGTGATGAGTTTTTGAATTCTTCTTTACTACTTAACTCAACAAGTCGTGTTCTCAATTCCTCTTGTTGCTTGGTGATTTGAAGAAGCTCATTTTTGAGACCATTTACCTCTTCAACTCACTTACTTTCTATCGCCTCGGCCTCAAAAAGATCTTAGTGTGCAGAAAGCAACGCTTTCTCATAGGATTCTTGTGTCTCTTTTTGAATTGAATTTAACTTAACCTTTCTATAGTTGGATGCACCCTAAAAGAAAGATCTCAAGTGGTCCTCCAAAGGTGATGTATTTCTTACATATGATTTTATCTCTGCAATCAAATCATCAATTGTAGGCTTTATCTCTAAGAGTTGCTCAAATAGAGTTTTTATGATTTTTTGACATATCCATTCCCAATAGAATTTGAGTAACATCTACTCTGCTTCAGTCTTTATAATTCGAGGAAAAAATTTAAAAATTTGAGTTGCTAGAAATGCCCAAGATGGAGCATCAAATATTTTTTGGGGCTTTTCTTTCCCAGTAAACGCCTTATCATTTGTAATTTCAGGTAATATTACCTTTGGTCGCTTATTGGAATCAGTAGTAATATGGGAAGTTTGCAAACCACCATCAAGAGATTGAGAAATACTTGTTTCAAGCAAGTTAAAAGGATTAGCCCTATTTATCGAACCAACATTATCTTCAAAAGAAATTGGGACTAGCATCTCGAGATCTGCAAGCTACAACATAAAAAAAAAGAGAGAGAGAAGAAAAGAAAAAGAAATTAGTGCAAAGAATTAGCAAATAAATATGTCATAAAAAAAAGGAAGAGGGGTACATGATATTAAAAATAAATAAATAAATAAATGACTTTATATATTTTGCTAATTCACCCAAAAGTAAAGAAGAACTTGGGACATCTGCAAAGAGATTTGAATAAATACTGATATTATCTAAATCCAAAACCTTTGGCTTCTTCTTGAGTGTGCACTAGTTACTGGAGTTGTCATTTGAGCAAGAAAGTGTAGAAATTATTTTATTTCCTTCCATTAAAGCATCAATAGGGAATGAAATCTCGAGTAAGTCACGGCACCTTTTAGATGGCACTTGAGTATGTTCAGCAAGGTTGTAATCCTTAGGCTCCAAATTTCTTCCTTTAACTTGCCTTAAAACAATAGAATTTTGAAGATGTGAGGCTGCTGGATTATTTTTGGGATTTTTGATTAAAGCTTGTTTAGGAGAAGATGGATTCTTACCAGAATACCTAGATTCAGATGTATGCTTTTCAATTCTAGCCCCAGGTTGATTGAGTTAACCAGAATTTGATTCCACATCTCTTTGATTAAGCTTGAGAACAATCTTAGTACCTTTTGTTTGCGAAGCTTTCCAATGTTTGTCCCACCATTCTGTATATACCTTTGTGGCCAATGGAAAGGAAGAAGTATTGCCAGGAATGATAAGTTTGCAAGATATGTTTAGTAAGGTACATGACTGCTAAAGTTGAACACGCTCATACAAATCACAAGTAAGAATCTCTTTCTTTAAGTTGCCCGGGACGTGTTGACAAAATCAATATTGTTAGCTAAATTGATGAGAACTATAAGCTTCAATGATATGCTCTTTTCCATATCTAAATGTTAAATAACTAGAACGAAGAGCCACAAAAAGATCTTTATAAGTATTTGATAAGTAGGGGCCATCTATTACTATAAACTACTTACGTGGAAACAAGCATAAATTTTGAATAGTTGAAGAGTTGATAGTGAGGAATAAGTTTTGCGCCTCTGAAAGATCAAAATATTTAGCCATGTTTTCCCCTGCATATTTGACCATCTCAGCACCTCCTACATCAATCTTAGATGAAAAATGAGTGCCAAGATAGTGCCGTATCCAACTATAAACATAATGAATGGGAAAGATGGAAGAAGATTCCTGAAGACTTGGCAAAGTTGATAAATTCCTTAAACCACAATAAATGCCTGCCAATACAGGAACTGCAAGAGAAACGTGTTCACACAAATTTCGTTATCTGCAAAATTAAATCACTAGACAAAGAAAAATAATGGATAAATTAAACTTATATTAAAGAATATATGAGAATTACAATTTATTACAGAAAAATATAAATTCTCTAACAAAACTAATCCCCTGATTCTTCTCCCAACATATATATGATCTGAGGGCTTGCAGCTTATTTTTGGATATATGGTGTAGTATCCTTTGACTTGGTAAAAGACACTACGAAATTTCTTTGAAACTCGAACCTTGACTCTAAGATCAAAGAACTTGATGACTCGATGCTTTGAAGAGGTATAGGACCTTCGTGGTTGCAATACGTCGTCACAGTAAAAAATGAAGACTTAAGTCGTTGACTTGGGAATATGTGAATATCAGAATATGAGAATGTTTATATGAGTCTCTAGTTATCCCTTTATATAGATGTTTAGCAGGAGACTCCGAAATGACTTGAACACATTTGATAATTATCTCTTTGATGCATATATTAAAAGATAATATCAAATATTCTTGATTTGATTGGTCCACGTACATGGATGCGCCATGTGTCCCAACTTGATTAGCTTGAGATTGCTAGGCCACCAGATTTGATTTGATTGACGTGGTACACCTTCATCTTGACATTTATCAACATTTGATTTATAAAATAAATATTAGAATATTAATTAAAATTAACTATTTATTATTTAGAATTTAATTTAATAAATTCTAATATATAAATAAAAAAATATAAATTAATAACTAATATATTATTTACACATGTCATTTTTCAATTGGCCCAAAAATTAAGCCGTCTACAAATGCCCCCTCGAGACTTGCTCACGAACAATATCATCTAATACATTTCTGAGTGAATAAGTCACGATAATATTATTTAAATATAATATATATATTTAAAAACATATATATATATATATATATATAACCTATGAGCTTTCAAAACATATATCTAGGAAACATATAGTTTCCAATTCTTCCAAAAAGAAAGCTCCACCATTATGCATGTTACCTATGGCTAGCAAAAAAAATTGGTCTTGAAGTAGCTTTGAGTCTTTTCTGCAAGTCAAACACCTTTTACTTGTGAGGCCCACCATTGTAATCAAGTATTATCTCATTTCACTTTTAAACAAAACAAGTGAATCAGAGAACAATGTTTAGAAGAAAACAAACTCTCTTTTAATCATTCATATGGCCCACAATTAATTGGTGCAAAAAACAAAAAACATTCCTCTCCTTTGTTCTGTAACAAGAGAAAATAAAGCTTTAGTGGGCGGGTGGCGATGTGACCTATGGTGAAATTAATTAAAAGTTCTCCCTTGAACACCAAAGACTCCAACTTGGCAAAGCAAATTAATATCATTGTGAACAAAGTCATACCAAGTAGAACTCTTCCTCCACAAAAACTCCAACTTCAGTCGGGATTGCATTGATTTGGACAAGAGGCTAATTTTCATGATAATTCTTCAACAAAAATATTACAGAAGGGGGTGATTGCTTTATTGAGCATAGTTGAAATTAAGTTGAGAATTTGTTGTGGAAAATGCATCTACTCAATAAGGAATATCCTTTTCCTTTTAGTTTCTGCACATCAACTGTTTGTAGAAAATCCACATAGAGCTTATATAACCATTGCCACTTCTATTCAATCGGCTGATCAGTACAACTGAAAAAGAGTTGCTTGGACTTCTTTGGCATTCATCAACAGAAAGGTTTTTACTCCTCAAGGGTGTTAACACATAACAAATACAAAAATTTTGAAAACTTCAAGTAAGTTATCAAGTTGAAGATTCTTTTTATATCTTTGTACTTTCTTCTTCATCTCTTCTCTTTTCTTTTGTAGGTTAAGAAACATAGCCCATTCCTGATCAATTTGTGAGGATGTGTATTGAGGATCACACAGAGCCATCTCCATGTATTATCATTGGGAGTGATAAAGACAACCTCAAAGTTAAAAGTAGCAGATTGGTTATCCATAAGTTGACTAATGATGTTCTTCGTTCCATACCTCGACCTCCAAGTAATTCTATGCATATCCAAGAGTGGTCGGAAGAGGCAAGTAGGGAATTAATTGATCCACGTTCTGGCATTATGTCTCATTCCAAGATACTTCTCTTGAAGTCTTCACTTCACGATGCCAAAGCTTCTAGCTCAAAATTTTTATTTGCAGGTTATCTTCTAAACACTAATGGTCGCTCATTGAGAATTCCCGCATCACGATTTGGCAAAGTATCTTTTCATACGGGCTATTAGGAATTGACAGAGGATGTGCTAGGTCATCATGTAGATGTTTTTCATCAAGCTAAGATCTACGCAGCAATCCACGCCTCGTTTTTCACATACATTTGCCATAAGAATATCCTCCAAGCATTCCTTGAGCCTTGGTGCCTTTCCACGAACACTTTGCATACTACTACTGATGAATTTTTAGTTTCTTTATGAGATATTATTATACTTGGTGGATTATCTATCCGTGGATGTTTCTATGATGAATCTATCCCCAATGCAAAAGGACTGCTTGGTGATGACAGACATGATCCTTCTCTTCCACGAAGCTGCAAATATCTATTCCTGGCTTATCATATGCTCCCAAAGAACTCTAATGGTGTTTCCATTTTTGATTGGATTGGATTTTGGTTCAAAGGACCATTGAGACATGTAGAGCCTCCTTGAGGTCATTTCGAAAGAGGTTTACTGAGCTAAAAATATCTCATAATCTATGTGGAAAAATTGATTCATCACTTGTATCTCGCACCAAGGAATATAATGAGCCATTTATGATGCTAGAGGTTGAAGACAATGTTAAAGGGAAGACTTGCTTGGTTGCTTTTCTTTCATGCTGGTTATGCAGTTTTGTTATACCACATCGCAAAGATAATCTGATTCATGCTACGGTCTTCAAGGTTGCTAGTGGAATGGCCAACGGTGATTGCTTTTCTCTTGCAGTTTCTGTATTGGTTGGCATCTATCGTGGTTTGAAGAATATATCAACTTTACATAGTTTTTAGGAATGTTTTTCTATTTTTCCCATTTATTATGTTCATAGTTGGATAGGGCGCTACTTTGGCACTCATTTTTCATTGAAGATTGATGTAGGAGGAGTTGAGATGGTCAAATATGTAAGGGAGAACATGGTCAAATATTTTGATCTTTCAGAGGCACGAGACTTTTTCCTCGATAACCCTTCAGCTATTCAAAATTTATGCTTGTTTTCATGTAAGCAGTTTGTAGTAATAGATGGCCCCTGCATATCAAATACCTAAAAGGAACTTTTTAAGGCTCTTTATTTTAGTTATTTGACATTTCGATGTGGAAAAGAGCATATCATTGAAGCTTATAGCCCTCATCGATTCAGCCAGCAATGTGGATTTTGCCAACACATCCTAGGCAACATAATGAAAAAGATTTTTACTTGTGATTTGAATGAGCTTGTTCAACTTTGCCAGTCATGTACCTTGCTGAACATATCTTGCAAACTTATCATTCCTGGTAATACGTTTTCCTTTCCATTGGCCACAAAGGTATATACAGATTGGTTGGACAAACACTTGAAAGCTTCGCAAAAAAAAGGTACTAAGATTGTTCTCAAAGTTAATTAGAGAGATGTGGAATCAAATTCTGGTAAACTTAATCAACCTGGGGCTAGGATTGAATGGCATACATTTGAGTCTGGGCATTCGGGTAAGAATCCATGTTTTTCTAAACAAGCTTTAATCAAAGATCCCAAAAATAATCCAACAGTCTCACATCTTCAAAATTTTATTGCTTTAAGGCAAGTTAAAGGAAGGAATTTGGAGCCTAAGGATTACAACCTTGCTGAACATACTCAAGTGCCGTCTAAAAGGCGCTATGACTTACTCAAGATTTCATTTCCTATTGATGCTCCAGTGGAAGGAAATGAAATAATTTCTACACTTTCTTGCTGAAATGAAAACTCCAGTAACCAATGCATACTCAAGAAGAAGCCAAAGGTTTTAGATTTAGATAATATCAGTATTAATTCAAATTCCTTTGCAGATGTCCCAAGTTTTTTTTTACCTTTGGGTGAATTAGCAAAATATGTAAAGTTATTTATTTATTTATTTATTTTTAATATCATGTACCCCTTCTTCCTTTTTTTTATTACATATATATTTGCTAATTCTGTGCACTAATTTCTTCTTCTTTTCTTCTATCTATCTCTTTTTTTTTTTTTATGTTGTAGCTTGTAGATCTTGAGATGCTAGTTCCAATTACTTTCAAATGTGGTGTTGGTTCGATAAATGGGGCTAATCCATTTAACTTGCTTGAAACAAATATTTCTCAACCTCTTGATGGTCGTTTGCAAACTTTCCATAATACTGCTAATTCCAATAAGCGGCCAAATGTAATATTACTTGAAATTATAAATCATACGGCTTTTACTGGGAAAGACAAGCTATAAATGATATTTGAAGCTCTATCTTAGACATTTCCAGTTGCTGAAATTTTTAAATTTTATCCTCAAATTTTAAAAACTGAAGCAGAGTAGATGTTACTCAAATTCTATTGGGAACGGATATGTCAAAAAATCATGAAAACTCTATTTGAGCAACTCTCAGAGATAAAGCCTACAATTGATGATTTGATTGGAGAGATAAAATCATAAGTAAATAATACATCACCTTTGGAGGACCATTTGAGATCTTTCTTTGAGAGTGCATCCAACTACGCAAAGGTTAAGTCAAATTTAATTCAAAAAAAGACACAAGAATCCTATGAAAAATCCATACTTTTTGCACAATAGGATCTTTTTGAGGCCGAGGGGATAGAAAGTGAGAGAGTTGAAGAGGTAAATGGCCTCAAGAATGAGCTTTTTCAAATCACCAAGCAGCAAGAGAAATTGAGAACACAACTTGCTGAGTTAAGCAATAAGGAACAATTCACAAACTCATCACTCCACAAGGTTGAAGAAAATTTGTCCATTATCTAAAAAGAAGTGGCCACCAAGAGAGATAAAGTTTCAAAACTTGACGACACACCATTTTTGACTGATCAAGAGGTTGAGGGTTTAAAGTGGATAGAAGCACTACTTGAAGAATCTCGCAAGGAACTAGTAGCTTTTAATATACTTGCACGAACACTTAGCTACTTAGCTTTTTTTTTTTTTGAACAATTGATATAAAAAAACACTTGACTATTACATATGCAATAAAAGATTGTTCTTTCATGAATTCTCCTTGTGCATTGTCTCTCCTTTTTTATTCTTCAAATTGATGCCAACTTCAAAGAAAAAGTTATATTACATGCCCCCAACAATTAAGTGGAATAAACTTACTTAAGCTCAACAGTAAAACTGGCTATCCTATTAAATTAAACTTGAAAGCAATCAAAATTTCTTCAAATGATATTCTTGAACTTGATAAATCATCTATAATTACTCCAATGATTTGATTGAACTAGAGAAGTAAATCATCCCAATTTGCTCCAATGATATGATTGAACTTGTGAAATCCTCAAAACTTACTTCGGTGATGTCTTTGAACTTAGCAAGCCATCCAAACTCATTCTAGTGATGTGATTGAACTTCAGGAAGTAAGTCATACAAATTTGCTCCAATGATATGATTGAACTTGGGAAGCTATCTAAACAAATCCCCTTTTTTTTTAGTGATGTGACTGAACTTGGGAAATAACTCCTAAGCTACCTATGTACCCTAACAAGGGTATCAAGTCATTATTTAGTTCAAAGTAGACATTTGTTTTAGTCGGAGTGCCGTTCACAGTTTATACTCATGCGGGCCAGGAGTATCCATTGCTTAACCACCTTGGATTAGGTGGGGGTATTTAATATTTTAACCACATGAAATACCTTTAGTGAGGAAAGTTAGTAGTTTAACCACATGCGCTACCTTTGGCGGTTACCGTACATAGTTTATACTCATGTGGGTCAGGTGTGACATGCAGTTCAGGCTCGTGCGTCAAGAAGCAACATGCAGTTTAAGCTCGTGCGTCAAGGAGCAACTTTTTCTTCATGGATAATATCGCTTCAAAAACTTACCATTTATGGGGCCTATGCACAATCCATCTATATCAACTAACTTGTAAGCACCATTGGTGTGTACTTCTTTTATCATATATGGACCATCCCATTTTGACATGAATTTACTTCTCATTCACTAAGTGATGGTAATGGGCCTTTTTATTGCCAACATCAAATCTTAAACTTGAAAAAATTGAGGACAAACTTTTTTAATGAATGCCTTTGTCATACGTGCTTGATAACATTCAAGCTGTTGTTGTGCTTCAAGTCTTTTCTCATCGAATGCTTCCAATTCCTCAAGTCAAAGATGGACATTGTCTTCAGCAGTGAGTCCTTGAATTGTTATATGAAATGAAGGTATTTGACTTTCAAGAGGGAGAACAACTTCAACCCCATAGACCAAAGAATATAAAGTGGCCTGGGTAGCAATTCGATGAGTTATCCAATATGCCTAAAAAGCTTCTCCAACTCTTTCGTGCCAATCCCTTTTAAATTTTGACACTACTTTCTTTAGCAGATTGCATAAAGTTTTATTGAACGCTTCTGCTAAACCATTTGCAATCGTATTGTACATCAAGGAATTATATTGCTTGAATCCAAATTGTGCACAAATTTTATCCATCAACTTATTATAGAAAGGCTTCCCATTATCAGTAATGATGTAGCACGGCACTCCATATTTGAAAATCAAATTACATCGAATAAATTCCACAATAGTTTCTTTCTTTACTTTTTTGAGGGGATTGCCTCTACCCATTTAGAGAAATAGTCTATAGCTGCTAATATATAAGCATGACTGGCTGACGACTTAGGAGTAATAGGACCTACAACATCAAGACCCTATGCATCAAATGGTTGTGAAGCAATTATGGGATGTAAGGGTTCAAAAGGCTGATGTATAAAGTTGGCATGCATTTGGCGAGCTTCACACCTCTTCACATAATTCATACAATCTTTAACCATGGTAGGCCTATAGTATCACATTCTTTTAATTTAAAAATGAAGCTTAGGACCTGACTGATGAACTCCACAAACTCCAGAATGTGCCTCGGCCATAGCTTTGGTTGCTTTTTCACTACTTAAACAACATTGATAAATACCTTCATAAGATTAACGATACAAAACATCTTTGTAGAAAATAAAGTGAGATGACCTTCGACGCACCTCCGTCCTATGGCGTGGGTCTTGTGGCAATTTCCCCATGCTTTAGATACTGAATTAGAGATGTCCTCCAATCTTCATCTTTACCAACTAAGATTGATATGGCATTTGATTCCTTACAGTCAAGTTGAATCAGTGAAGGCACCGTCTATGTATTATACACTGGGATATTTGTTATTTCTTCTTCAGAAAAGGCTAAAGTGGTAGCCAGGTTAGCTACTGCATCTGCCATCCTATTTTATTTCCTCAAGATGTGACTTAAGATAATACTTTCAAATATTTTTAACAAAAAAGAGGCTAGTTGAAAGTAAAGAATCAAATCTTCTTTTTTAACCTCAGACATTTAAAAGTTGATTGATGATCAGTTTTGAATCATTGTAGACTTCAATTTCCAAAATTTTCATTTCCAATGCCATTTGAAGTTCAATAATCAATACATGATATTCTGCAATATTATTGGAGCACAATCCATTTAACACTATAGAATATGTCAAAACGTGCCTTTTTGGCAAAACAAAGACAATCCTTGCCCTCCTTCCATCTGATCGAGATGCTCCATCAAATAACATTATCCATGCTTGTCCTTTATCAGGTAATTCATTCAATACTTCTCAGTCTGTAGGAATGGGGTGATCTGACGGGAAATTAGCAAGAGCTTGTCCTTTAATTGCTTTTTGAGAAATATATGTGATTTTATACTGATTGAATATAACCAACCACTTAGCCAATCTTCCTAAAAGCACTGGTCTTGACATTATAAATTTGACAAGATTAGCATGTGAAATGAGTCGGATAGAATATACCTCAAAATAATGCTTCAACTCTCTGATTACATAAAACAAGACAAGGCAAATTTTCTCCACATGGGAGTATCTCAACTCATTTTCAGTTAGGGCTCTACTCAAATAATATAAAGATTTTTTTTCTTTCCTTCATCATTTTCTTGAGCCATTAGAGCGCCAATTGACCATTCTTATGCTGTAATGTACAATATCAATGGTTTTTCAGGTGTAGGAGCTCCTAAAACTGGTGGATTCATGAGGTATTTTTTTGCTCTCAAAAGTATTTTCACACCCTTTATCCCATATGAAAGAAGCATCTTTTTTCATCAAGTGATTAAATGGTTGGCATCTTTTAGCCAAATTTGATATGAACCTTCTTATAAATGCGATATTGCCTTGTAAACTATGCTATTCTTTATGATTCCTTGGTGGCGACATCTTCTGGATAGCATCAATTTTGGTAGGATCAACTTCAATTCCACGATGTCGAACTATGAAGCCAAAGAACTTGCTAGACATGACACCAAACACACACTTGAGTGGGTTCATCTGTAAGTTGTATTTCCTCAATTGATCAAATACCATGCGGAGATCTTTTAAGTGATTATCTCTATTTTTAGTCTTGACCACAAGTTCTTCAATATAGCATTCTACCCTTGTGTGTAACATGTCATAAAAAATATTTTGCATAACTCGTTGATAAGTTGCATTTGCATTTTTCAAACCAAAAGGTATCACTTTGTAATAGAAAATACCCTTTGGTGTGTGAAAGGTCGTACACTCATTATCTTGTGATGACATTCTAATTTGATTGTACCCGAAGGATCCATGCATGAAAGATAAAGCTTCATGTCTAGCAATTACATCTACCATGAGTTCAAAAATTGGTAATAGAAAATCATGCTTCGGCATGCCCTATTTAGATCATAAAAATCAATGCAAATACGTATCTGACCATTTTTCTTCGTAACTGGCATGATGCTAGAGATCCAAGTTGGGTATTTAACTTCCCAAATAAATCCTGCATCAATAAGCTTGTTGACTTCAGCTTCAATTAGAGGGATGAGATCTGAGAGAAGCACTTGCTGTAACTATTTTACTAGATGAGCCCCATATTTTATGCCAAGGTGATAGATTGCAAATTTTGGATCTAATTTTGGCATTTCTTTGTACGTCCATGCAAATACATCCTTGTACTCACCCAAGATTTTGAAATATTGTTCTTCTTCTTTAGGATTTAGAAGCTTGCGAACAAATTTGGGTGTAGATAGCTTACTTTTTGGGTCAATTGAAAAGTGACATATATAAATAAATATTAGTTATTAATTTAAAAATTTTCTATTTATATATTAGAGTTTACTAAATTAAATTCTAAATAATAAACAGTTAATTTCAATTAATACTCTAATATTTATTTTATAATTCAAATGTTGATAAATGTCAACATGAAGGTATATCATGTTAATCAAATCAAATCTGGTGGCCTAGTAATATCAAGCTAATCAAGTTGGGACATGTGGCATATTTATGTATGTGGACCAATCAGGTCAAGAACAATTGATATTATCTTTTAAAATGAATCAAAGAGATAATTATCAAATATGTTTAAATTATTTCGAAGTCTCCTGCTGAGCACCTATACAAAGGAATGATTAGAGACACTCACAAAGATTCTCATATATTCTCATATTCTCATATTCTCAAGTCAAAGACTCAAGTCTTCAAGTTTTTGCTGCGATGATGTATTGCTACTGCAAAGGTCCTATACCTCTTGAAAGCATCAAGTGATCAAGTCCTTTGATCTCAAAGTCAAGGTTTGAGTTTTGAAGAAATTTCATAGTATCTTTTACCAAGTCAAAAGATACTATACCATATATCCAAGAACAAGCTTCAAGCCCCTGGATCATAAATATATTGGGAGAAGAATCATGGGATTAGTTTTGTTAGAGAATTTATATTTTCTCTAATATATTGTAATCCTCATATTATTCTTTAATACAAATTTAATTTGTCCATTATTTTTCTATCTTTTGATTTAATTTTGTAGACAATAAAATTTGTTCAAACAAATTTCTAGCACGCTCGAGGACTGAATCTAGCACTTATCTCAATCTCTCATTTGAATTTTGAAGATATTTGCAACCATTGAATGGCACCTAAAATGAACCAACTCACATTGGCTAGGAAAGACATTGTCGATGCCACTAACCCTACTGCTAAATCTATCAATTAGCCTATAAATAAGGGCAAGAATACTTATTTCATTCTATCTGATGATTCTGACACTGGAAGTCCAAGGGAAATGAATCCTAAGGTATTGTCTTTTGTTGATTTGCTGGATACAACTACTGGAGTGGCAACAATGGATGAACAACTTGCTCGAATGGCTTAAGCTATGACTGATCTCTAAACGATATGGAAGAAAAAGTTCAACAAATCGCACAACTCATGAACAAGCAGGAATACCTTAATCGTGGAGGATTTAGCTACAATTATCAATCTTCTCTTAGCCATACAATGGTGCATGAACAAGTTGAGGAGATGACTTACAAGCAAGAAACTGATCCAAGGATCAACCACTCTGCAACGTTTATTGCTACTTATCTATTCAACAATTGCAGGACATGATCACTAATACTATTAGGGTTTAGTATGGCATGCCCTCCTAAAGTTCTACTATGTATTCAAAGCCTTATACAAAGAGGATTGACTCATTTAGAATGCTAATAGGATATCAACCATCAAAATTTCAGTAGTTTGATGGGAAGGGAAATCCAAAATAAAATGTGGCCTATTTCATAGAAATATGCAATAATGCAGAGATGTAAGGTGATCTTCTTGTGAAATAGTTTGTATGATCATACAATGAAATGCCTTTGACTAGTATATTCACTTAGAGCTTGAATCTATTTATAGTTAGGATCAAATAGAAAAAGAGTTTTTGAATCACTTCTATAGTACGTGTTGGACTGTGAGCATGATTAAACTTACTAATGCAAAATAATGGAAGGACGAGCCAGTGTTAGGCTACATTAATCATTGGTATGCATTGAGTGTAAATTACATGGATAGACTCTTAGAGGTGTTTGTGTTAGAGATGTGTATTCAAGGTATGCAATGGGGACTTCTCTACATCCTTCAAGAAATCAAGCCTCGTACTTTTAAAAAATTAGCCACTCATGCCCATGACATGGAGCTTAGCATTGCTAATTGTGGGGTTGGAATTTCTATTGACAACCAGAAGAAAGAAAAGAAAGATTCAAAAAAGAGTGAAATATATGGCAAAGATGTTATTAAGGAATCTATGGCGACCAGAACAGCCTCCATACAAATTCCTAAAAGTGATAAAAATGTTACTGAGAAAACTGAAGATCAATGCATTCTAACAGGCAAGAAAATGCTAAAAGAAATACAGGAGAAGGAGTATCCATTTCCAGATTCTGATGTTTCAAATATTTTTGATGAATTTTTGATAAGGAAGTGCATTGAACGGTCAGAGTCAAAATGTCTTGAAGAAGCTAAAAAAGTAAGCGATCCAAAATATTACAAGTATCATCAAATTTTCAGGCATCTAATAGAAAAATACTTTATCTTCATGGATAAGGTAATGCCATTGGCGAAAGATGGAAAGATAATTCTTGATATGGAAGATGTTGTTGAATCAAACCTTGCTAGTGCTATAATTGTAGCAGATACCACATGTGTTGCAAGTAAAGACAGTGTTTTCTCATCTTCACTTATGGGGGCATCAACAATGCTTTAGTTTGGAAGCTTAGATCCAGTGCTAGTAGAGACTCAAGTCACTGAAGAAGTAATTAAGCCAGAAACAAGTTCTACTACTAAAACCAAAGATAATGGTGAGTGGATTCTGGTGACACGCCAACGAAGGAGAAGATGCTATGTTAATCAATCTCGCCTATTAGCATTAAAGGTCTCGCATATGGCTAGATGCCCTCAAGTAAGGATGATGGAGAGTTGAAAGGCTATAAATAGCAAGTAGGAAACTTTATTTGTAGGTTACAAAAGGGTTCGGGTGACTCTAAAAGATTATTTTCCTACTAGATTCTTTGATTAAAGGGTTGAAGCAGTGTATGCTATATCTTGTGAAACTAAGAAGCAACACTCCACTTTATGTTGTACGGCCATTATTTTTACAGATGAGGACTTGTTATTGAGATCAAAACCTTATAATAGGCCACTTTTTATCTCAGGATTCATGTAAGAACAAAAGCTTAACCGCATACTCATTGATGGAGGATCTGCTATCAATATCATGCCAAAATCCACCATGAAGAATTTGGGGATTTCTATTGAGGATCTCTCACGCAGTTGCTTAACTATTCAAGGTTTCAATCAAGCAGGCTAATGAGCCATTGGTATGATTTGTCTAGACCTCTCAATTAGAGAGTTGGAAGCAAGTACTTTATTCCATGTTATTGATGCAAGGACTTCATACCATATACTTTTAGGATGGTCATGGCTTCATGAAAATGGAGTTATAAGTTTCACTCTCCATCAATGTTTCAAGTATTCAAAAAATGGAGAAGTTATGAGAGTTGTTGCAGATGTGAAGTCATTTACTGAAGCTGAATCATACTTCACTGATGCTAAACTTATCTGGATCCTGACTCAATAAGTGAAGTACAACTTGCAAAGGCTCCAAGCAACCACTTCGTTGAAGGGAGACAAGATTGTTCTAAAAAATTCAGTAAACTAACAATTACTGAGGTTTTGACAAGTAAAGAAGCAAGCGCAGTGATAACTCCAACTTACTGAAATTTTGATATACACCGCAAGCATCTCAAGAAAAGAAGAAAATTCTAGTTGGAGTATGCATTGAGTTAAATGATGTTGCTCAAAGCTAATTAAAGGTGGTAGAATCAAGCAATTGTCAAACTCTAAAGAAAGGCTTCACCATGCCTATTGTTGGTATAAGCTCATCAATCCATAATAGACCATCTATTACGAGGGTTTCCCAAAATAAATTTGAGGGGACATTTGATCCTAAGGCATATATGTTGCTTGACAAATCTGGCTATGACTTTGTTGATACACCCAATCTAAGTGAGCTTAAACTTGAGTTGATCAGAGAAAAAGTTCATGGACTCAGTGAAGCACAACAAAAACTGAGAAGATAGGGATTTTATGTTGATTTAGATTCAAAGTTGTAGAATTGGTTAGGATACGTGAGATGGAGAAAGATGAATGTGCTGATATCTAGCATATTTCTGCTGAAGATCATGTGGAGCAGGAAGAGCAAAAATAAAATAATCATTAAGTTTTTGTATTTGATTGTCTCAGTATTCCAATTATGCATCCTTCTATCTTTGAAAGACTTGGTGTTAAAGATCAAAACAGAGGTCCATGTCTGAGAGGTTCTGGGTTTTATAGACTCAAAAATAATACTGTAAAAAGAAGTGTTGACAATAAAATTGATACGTTGGAGTCAAAAAATGAGAGTTAGACTCTTCACTTATCCTAATCGAATAGAGTTGGATCTATGATCTTAGTCATCAATATAGATAAATCTGTAAAAATAAAGCAGTGTATTGTAAAACATCCATGCAAAATAAGTGGTACAGATGAAGACAAAGTGGAAATCACCATCTGCTCTAATTACAAAAGTGTTATTTGAGAGAGCAGCTTGATCTGATGGAGCGGGGGGATGGATCATTTTTGTTTCACCAAAAAGGCAAGTTTTGACATATTCTATAGTGTTAAATGAATTATGTTCCAATAATGTTGTAGAATATCTGGCGTTGATTATTGGACTTCAAATGGCACTAGAAATGAAAATTTTAGAAATTGAAGTCTACGGTAATTTAAAACTAGTCATCAATCAGCTTTTAAATGTCTATGAGGTTAAAAAGAAAGATTTGATTCCTTATTTTCAACTAGCCTCTTGTTTGTTAAAAACGTTTGAAAGTATTGTCTTAAGTCACATCTTGAGGAAAGAAAATCGAATGGCAGATGCATTGGTTAACCTAACTACCACTTTAGCCCTTTCTGAAGAAGAAATAATAAATATCCCAGTATGTAGTAGATGGATGGTGCCTTCACCGATTCAACTTGACTGTGAGGAATCAAATGCCATATCAGTCTTAGTTAGTGAAGATGAAGATTGGAGGACATCACTGATTGAGTATTTAAAGCATGGGAAATTGCTGCAAAACCCCTGCTATAGGACGAAGGTGCGTTGGAGGTCATCTCACTTCATTTTGTACAAAGATGTTTTTTATCGTCGATCTTATGAAGGTATTTATCAATGTTGTTTGAGTGGTGAAGAAGCAGTCGAAGTTATGACTGAGGTACATTCTAGAGCTTGTAGAGCTCATCAATCGGGTCCGAAGCTTCATTTTTAGATTAAAAAAATGGGATACTACTGGCCTACTATGGTTACAGATTGTATAAATTATGCGAAGTAGTGTGAAGCTTGTCCAATGCATGCTAACTTTATACACTAGCCTTCTCAACCTTTATGTCCTACAGTTATTGTATGGCCATTTGATGCATGGGATCTTGATGTTGTAGGTCCTATTACTCGTAAGTCGTTGGCCGGTCATGCTTATATATTGGCAGCTACAGTCTATTTCTCCAAATGGGCAGAGGCATCCCCCTCAAGAAAGTAAAAAAAAACTGTTGTGGAGTTCATTCGATATAATTTGATTTTCAAGTATAGAGTGCCACATTATATCATTACTGATAATGGGAAGCCTTTTTACAATAAGTTGATGGATAAAATCTGCGCACAATTAGGATTCAAGTAATATAATTTCTCGATGTACAATGTAGCTGCAAATAGTTTAGCAAAAGCATTCAATAAAACTTTATGCAATCTACAAAAGAAAGTAGTGTCAAAATTTAAAAGGGATCAGCATGAAAAAGTTGGAGAAGCTCTTTGGGCATATCGAACAACTCATTGAACTGCTACCCAGGCCACTCCATATTCATTGGTCTATGGGGTTGAAGCTGTTCTCCCTCTTGAAAGTCAAATACCTTTATTTTGTATAGCAATTCAAGAAAGACTCACTGCTAAAGACAGTGTTCATCTTCAATTTGAGAAATTGGAAGCATTGGATGAGAAAAGACTTGAAGCACAACAACAGCTTGAATGTTATCAAACACGTATGATGAGGGCATTCAATAAGAAAGTTTGTCCATAATTTTTTCAAGTTGGAGATTTGGTGTTGGTAGTAAGAAGACCCATTACCATTACCCAGCGAATGGGAAGTAAATACATGTCAAAATGGGATGGTCTATATGTGATAAAAGAAGTCTACACCAATAGAGCTTACAAGTTAGTTGATAAAGACAGATTGTGCATAGGCCTTATAAATGACAAGTTTTTAAAGTGATATTATCCATGAAGAAAAAGTTGCTCCTTGACGCATGAGCCTAAATTGTATGTTGTTCCTTGACATACGAGCCTAAATTGCATGTTACTCCTGACCTGCATGAATATAAACTATGTACGGTAACCACCAAAGGTAGTGCTTGTGCTAAAATAGCTAACTTTCCTTACTGAAGGTATTTTATGTGGTTAAAATATTAAATACCCCACCTAGTCCAAGGTGGTTAAGTAATGTATACTCCTGGCCCGCAGGAGTATAAACTATGAACAGCACCCCCCACTAAAAAAAATCTACATTGAACTACGTAATGACTTGATTCCTTTGTTGGGGTACGTAGGTAGCTTGGGAGTTATTTCCTAAGTTCAGTCCCATCACTGAAAAAAATGAGGGGTTTGTTTGGATGGCTTCCCAAGTTCATTCATATCATTGGAGCAAATTTAGATGACTTACTTCCTGAAGTTCAATCATATCACCAGAATGCGTTTGGATGGCTCGTTAAGTTCAAACACATCACCGAAGCAAGTTTAGAGGATTTTCCAAGTTCAATCGTATCATTGGAGCAAATTGGGATGATTTACTTCTATAGTTCAATCAAATCATTGGAGTAATTATGGATGATTTATCAAGTTCAAGCATATTATTGGAAGAAGTTTTGATTGCTTTCAAGTTTAATTTATTAGGATAGCCAGTTTTGCTCATGAGCTTAAGTAAGTTTATTCCACTTAATTGTTGGGGGCATGTGATACAACTTTTTCTTTGAAGTTGGCATTAATTTGAAGAATAAAAAAGGAGAGAGAATGCACAAGGAGAATTCATGAAAGAACAATCTTTTATAGCATATGTAATAGTCAAGTGTTCTTTCATATCAATTGTGCAAAAAAAGAAAAAAAAAGAAAAAAAAGCTAAGTAGCTAAGTGTTCATGCAAGTATATTAAAATCTACTAGTTCCTTGCAAGATTCTTTAAGTAGTGCTCCCATTCTCTTTAAAGCCTCAATCTCTTGATCAGTCAAAAATAGAGTATCTTCAAGTTTTGAAACTTCATCTCTCTTGGTGGCCATTTCTTTTTAGATAATGGACAAGTTTCTTTTAGCCTTGTGGAGTGATGAGTTTGCGAATTCTTCCTTACTGCTTAACTCAGCAAGTCATGTTCTCAATTCCTCTTACTGCTTGGTGATTTGAAGAAGCTCATTCTTGAGACCATTTACCTCTTCAACTCTCCCACTTTCTATCGCCTTGGCCTCAAAAAGATCTTGTTGTGCAAAAAGCAGTGCTTTCTCATGGGATTCTTGTGTCTCATTTTGCATTGAATTTGACTTAATCTTTCTGTAGTTGGATGCACCCTCAAAGAAAGATCTCAAGTGGTCCTCCAAAGGTGATGTATTTTTTACATATGAGTTCATCTCTGCAATCAAATCATCAATTGTAGGCTTTATCTCTGAGAGTTGCTCAAATGGAGTTTTCATGATTTTTTGACATATCCATTCCTAATAGAATTTAAGTAACATCTGCTCTGCTTCAATCTTTATAATTTGAGGACAAAATTTAGAAATTACAGCCTCTAGAAATGCCCAAGATGGAGCTTCAAATATCTTTTGGGGCTTGTCTATCTCAGTAAAAGACTTATCGTTTGTAATTTTAGGTAATATTACCTTTGGCTGCTTATTGGAATTAGCAATTTTATGGGAAGTTTCAAATTACCATCAAGAGATTGAGAAGTATTTGTTTCAAGCAAGTTAAAAGGATTAGCCCCATTTATCGAACCAATATTATCTTCGGAAGTAATTGGGACTGGCATTTTGAGATTTGCAAGCTACAACATAAAAGAGAGAGAGAGAGAGAGAGAGAGAGAGAGAGAGAGAGAGAGAGAGAGAGAAGAAAAGAAGAAGAAATTAGTGCAAATAATTAGCAAATATATATGTAATAAAAAAAGAAAGAGGGGTACATGATATTAAAAATAAATAAATGACTTTACATATTTTGCTAGTTCTCTCAAAGCTAAAGAAGAACTTGGGACATTTGCAAAGAAATTTGAATTAACACTGATATTATCCAAATCCAAAACCTTTGGCTTCTTCTTGAGTATGCATTGGTTATTGGAGTTGTCATTTGAGCAAGAAAGTGCAAATTTTTTTTTATTTCCTTCCATTGGAGCATCAATAGGGAATGAAATCTCGAGTAAGTCATGGTGCCTTTTAGACGGCACTTGAGTATGTTCAACAATGTTGTAATCCTTAGGCCCAAATTTGTTTCTTTAACTTGCCCTAAAATAATAGAATTTTGAAGATGTGAGGCCACTAGATTATTTTTGGGATCTTTGATTAAAGCTTGTTTAGGAGAAGATGGATTCTTACCAGAATGCCCAAACTCAAATGTATGCTGTTCAATTCTAGCCCCAGGTTGATTGAGTTGACCAGAATTTAATTCCATATCTCTCTGATTAACTTTGAGAACAATCTTAGTACCTTTTGTTTGCGAAGCTTTCCAATGTTTGTCCCACCAATCTGTATATGCCTTTGTGGCCAATGGAAAGAAAGAAGTATTGCTAGGAATGATAAGTTTGCAAGATATGTTCAGTAAGGTGCATGACTGCCAAAGTTGAACAAGCTCATATAAATCACAAGTAAGAATTTCTTTCTTTAAGTTGCCTGGGACATGTTGACAAAATCCATATTGTTGGCTAAATTGATGAGGACTATAAGCTTCAATGATATGCTCTTTTTCGTATCTAAATGTCAAATAACTAGAACGAAGAGCCACAAAAAGATCTTTATAAGTATTTGATATGTAAGGGCCATCTATTACTGTAAACTGCTTATGTGGAAACAAGCATAAATTTTGAATAGCAGAAGGGTTGATATTAAGGAATAAGTCTCGCTCCTCTGAAAGATCAAAATATTTAGCCATGTTCTCCCTTGCATATTTGACCATCTTAGCTCCTCCTACATCAATCTTAGATGAAAAATGAGTGCCAAGATAGTACCGTATCCAACTGTGAACATAATGAATGGGAAAGATGGAAGACAATTCCTGAAGACTTGGCAAAGTTGATATATTCCTTAAACTATAGTAGGTGCCCGCCAATACAGGACCTGCAAGAGAAAAGTGTTCACACAAATTTCATTATCTACAAAATTAAATCACAAGATAGAGAAAAATAATGGACAAATTAAATTTATATTAAAGAATATATGAGAATTACAATTTATCAGAGAAAATATAAATTTCCAAACAAAACTAATCCCCTGATTCTTTTTCCAATATATATATGATCTAAGGGCTTGCAGCTTGTTCTTGAATATATGGTATAGTATCCTTTGACTTGGTAAACGACACTACGAAATTTCTTTGAAACTCGAACCTTGACTCTGATATCAAAGGACTTGATGACTCGATGCTTTGAAGAGGTATAGGACATTCGCGGTAGCAGTATGTCATTGCAGAAAAACCTGATGACTTGAATTATTGACTTGGTAATATGTGAATATTAGAATATGAGATAGTCTACAAGAGTCTCTAGTCATCCCTTTATATAGGTGTTTAGCAGGAAACTCCGAAATGACTTGAACACATTTGATAATTATCTCTTTGATGCATATATTAAAAGATAATATCAAATATTCTTGACTTGATTGGTCCATGTACATGGATGCGCCATGTGTCCCAACTTGATTAGCTTGAGATTGCTAGGCTACCAGATTTGATTTGATTGACGTGGTACACCTTCATCTTGACATTTATCAACATTTGATTTATAAAATAAATATTAGAATATTAATTAAAATCAAATATTTATTATTTAGAATTTAATTTAATAAATTCTAATATATAAATAAAAAAATTTAAATTAATAACTAATATATTATTTACACATGTCATTTTTCAATTGGCCCAAAAATTATGCCGTCTACAAATACCCCCTTGAGACTTGTTCATGAACAATGTCATCTAATACATTTTTGAGTGAATAAGTCACGATAATATATATTTAAATATATAATATATATATATATATTTGAAAACATATATATAACCTATGAGCTTTCAAAACATATATATAGGAAACACAGTTTTCAACTCTTCCAAAAAGAAAGCTCTACCATTATGCATGTTACCCGTAGCTGGCAAATCAAATTGGTCTTGAAGTAGCTTTGAGTCTTTTCTACAAGTCAAACATCTTTTAATTGTGAGGCCCACCATTGTAATTAAGCATTATCTCATTTCACTTGCAAACAAAGCAAGTGAATCAGAGAACAACATTTAGAAGAAAACAAACTCTCTTTAAATCATTCATGTGGCCCACAATTAATTGGTGCAAAAAAAAAAAAACCATTCCTCTCCTTTGTTCTGTAACAAGAGCAAATAAAGCTTCACTGGGCAGGTGGTGATTCGACCGATGGTGAAATCGATTAAAAGTTCTCCCTTGAACACCGAAGACTCCAACTTGGCAAAGCAAATTAATATCATTGTGAACAAAGTCATACCAAGTAGAACTCTTCCTCCACAAAAACTCCATCTGCAGTCGAGATTGCATTGATTCGGACAAGAGGTTAATTTTCATGATAATTCTTCAACATAAATACTATAAAAGGGGGTGATTGCTTTGTTGAGCATAGTTGAAATTAAGTTGAGAATTTGTTGTGGAAAATTCATCTACTCAATAAGGGATATCCTTTTCCTTTTTGTTTCTGTACACCAACTATTTGTGGAAAAATATAGCACCTTTGGAGGACCATTTGAGATCTTTCTTTAAGGGTGCATCTAATTATACAAAGTTTAAGTCAAATTCAATTCAAAATGAGACACAAGAATCCCATGAGAAAGCGCTATTTTTTACATAACAAGATCTTGTTTAGGCCAAGGTGATAGAAAGTGAAAGAGTTGAAGAGGTAAATGGTCTTAAGAATGAGGTTCTTCAAATCACCAAGCAGCAAGAGGAATTGAGAACACGACTTGCTGAGTTAAGCAGTAAGGAAGAAATCGCAAACTTATCACTCCACAAGGCCGAAGAAAACTTGTCCATTATCCAAAAAGAAGTGGCCACCAAGAGTGATAAAGTTTCAAAACTTGAAGGCACACCATTTTGAACTGATCAAGAGGTTGAGGGTTTAAAGTGGATAGAAGCACTGGTTGAAAAATTTTGTAAGGAACTAGTAGCATTTAATATACTTGCATGAGCACATAACTACTTAGTTTCTTTTTTCTTTTTTCTTTTTTTGCTCAATTGATATAAAAGAACACTTGACTATTACATATGCAATAAAATATTGTTCTTTCATAGATTCTCCTTATGAATTCTCTCTCCTTTTTTATTCTTCAAATTGTTGCCAACTTCAAAGAAAAAGTTGTATTACAAGCCCTTAACAATTAAGTGGAATAAACTTACTTAAGCTCATGAGTAAAACTGGCTATCCTAATAAATTATACTTGAAAGTAATGAAAACGTCTTCCAATGATATGTTTGAACTTGATAAATCATCCATAATTACTCTAATGATTTGATTGAACTAGAGAAGGAAATCATCCCAATTTGTTCCAATGATATGATTGAACTTGTGAAATCCTCCAAATGTACTTTGGTGATGTGTTTGATAACATTCAAGCTCTTGTTGTGCTTCAAGTGTTTTCTCATTGAATGTTTCCAATTCCTCAAGTTAATGATGAATATTGTCTTCAACAGTGAGTCCTTCTTGAATTGCTATACAAAATGAAGGTATTTGACTTTGAAGCAAGAGAACAACTTCAACCCCATAGACCAATGAATATATAGTAGCTTGGGTAGCAATTCGATGAGTTGTCTAATATGCCTAAAGAGCTTCTCCAACGCTTTCGTGCCAATCCGTTTTAGATTTTGATACTACTTTCTTTAGCTGATTGCAAAAAGTTTTATTGAATGCTTCTGCTAAACCATTTGCAGCCGCATTGTACATCGAGGAATTATATTACTTGAATTCAAATTGTGTGCAGATTTTATCCATCAACTTAGTATAGAACGACTTCCTATTATCAGTAATGATGTAACACGATACTCCATACCTAAAAATCAAATTACATCGAATAAACTCCACAATAGTTTCTTTCTTTACTTTCTTGAGGGGGATTGCCTCTGTCCATTTGGAGAAATAGTCTGTAGCTACCAATATGTAAGCATTACCGGCCGACAACTTAAGACAATGCATCTATTACATACTAGGATATTTGCTGTTTCTACTTCAGAAAAGGCTAAAGTGTTAGCCAGGTTAGCCAATGTATCTGCCATCCTATTTTCTTTCCTCGAGATGTGACTTAAGATAATACTTTCAAACATTTTTAACAAACAAGAGGCTAGTTGAAAGTAAGGAATCAAATCTTCCTTTTTAACCTCATAGACATTTAAAAGCTGATTGATGATTAGTTTTGAATCACCGTAGACTTAAATTTCTAAAATTTTCATTTCCAGTGCCATTTGAAGTCCAATAATCAATGCATGATATTTTGCAATGTTATTGGAGCATAATTCATTTAACACTATAGAATATGTCAAAACTTGCCTTTCTGGTGAAACAAAGATGATCACTGCCTTTGCTCCATCAGATTGAGCTACTCCATCAAATAACATTGTCCATGCTGGCAAGATCTTAATGAAAAGGGCATCTTCATCAGGTAATTCATCAAATACTTCCCAATTTGCAGGAATGGGATGATTTGTTGGGAAATTAGCAAGAGCTTGTCCTTTAATTACTTTTTGAGAAACATATGTGATCTCATACTGATTGAATATAACTGACCACTTAGCCAATCTTCCTGAAAGCACTGGTCTTAACATTACAAATTTAACAGGATCAGCAAGTGAAATGAGTCGGATAGAATATGCCTCAAAATAATGCTTCAACTTTCTATTTGCATAAAACAAGGTAGGGCAAATTTTCTCAACATGGGAGTATCTCAACTCATTTTCAATTAGGGCTGTACTCAAATAATATAAAGCTTTTTTCTTTCCTTCATCATTTTCTTGAGCTATTAGAGCACCAATTGACCATTCTTGTGTTGCAATATACATTATCAATGGTTTTCCAGATATAGAAGCTCTTAAAACTAGTAGATTCATGATGTATTTTTGTATGCTCTCAAAAGTATTTTCACACCCTTTATTCCATATGAAAGAAGCATCTTTTTTCATCAATTGATTAAATAGTTGGCGTCTTCTAACCAAATTTGATATGAACTTTTTTATAAATGCGAGATTGCCTTGTAAACTACGCAATTCTTTAAGATTCCTTGGTGGCGGCATCTTCTGGATAGCATCAATTTTTGCAGGATCAACTTCAATTCCACGATGTCAATCTATGAAGCCAAAGAACTTGCCAAACATGACACCAAACACACACTTGAGTAGGTTCATCTTTAAGTTGTATTTCCTCAGTCAATCAAATACCATGTGGAGATCTTATAAGTGATTATCTCGATTTTTAGTCTTGATCACGAGGTCATCAATATAGCATTCTACCCTTGTGTGTAGCATGTCATCAAAAATATTCTACATAGGTTATTGATCAGTCGCACTTGCATTTTTCAACCCAAAAGGTATCACTTTGTAATAGAAAATACCCTTTGGTATGTGAAAAGCCATACAATCCTTATCTTGTGATGACATTCTAATTTGATTGTACTCGAAGGATCCATGTATGAAAGATAAAGCTTCATGTCCAGCAGTTGCAACTACCATGAGTTCAATAATTGGTAATGAAAAATCATTCTTTGGACATGCCTTATTCAGATCTCGAAAATCAATGCCAATGTGTATCTGAACATTTTTCTTCTTAATAGACACGATGTTAGAGATCCAAGTTGGGTATTTAACTTCCCAAATAAATCTTGCATCAATAAGCTTGTTGACTTCAGCTTCAATTACAGGGATGAGATCTGAGAGAAACACTTGTTGCAACTGTTTTATTGGACGAGCCCCATGTTTTATGCCAAGGTGATGGATTGCGAATTTTAGATCTAATACTGGCATTTCTTTGTACGTCCATGCAAATACATCCTTGTAGTCACTGAAGATTTTGAAATATTGTTCTTCTTCTTTAGGATTTAGAAGCTTGCTAACAAATATGGGTGTAGACAGCTTAATTTTTGGGTCAATTGAAAAGTGACATGTATAAATAAATATTAGTTATTAATTTAAAATTTTCTATTTATATATTATAGTTTATTAAATTAAATTCTATATAATAAATAGTTAATTTCATTTAATATTCTAATATTTATTTTATAATTCAAATGTTGATAAATGTCAAGATGAAGGTGTATCATGTCAATCAAATCAAATCTGCTGGCCTAGCAATCTCAAGCTAATCAAGTTGGAACCTATGGCATATTTTTGTATGTGGACCAATCAGGTCAAGAACATTTGATATTATCTTTTAATATGAATCGAAGAGATAATTATCAAATGTGTTCAAATTATTTCGAAGTCTCCTACTGAGCACCTATATAAAGGAATGATTAAAGACTCTCATGGAGAAATCCTCATATTCTCATATTCTATATTCTTTAAGGAAACAAACCTCGCATTTTTGAAGAATTAGCAACCTGTGCCCACAACATGGAGCTGAACATTGCTAATTGTGGGGTTGGAATTCCTATTGATGACTAAAAGAAAGAAAGGACAGATTCGAAAAAGTGTGAAAAATATGGCAAACCTATTACTAAGGAATCCATTGCTACTAGAACAACCTCTATACAAATTCCTAGAAGTGATAAAAAGATTGCTGGAAAAACTGAAGATCAACGCATTCCAACTGGCAAGAAAATACTGAAAGAAATATAGGAAAAGGAGTATCCATTTTTAGATTATGATGTTTCTCTTATTTTTGATGAATTATTGATAAGAAAGCGAATTGAACTGCCAAAGTAAAAGTGTCTTGAAGAAGTTGGAAAGTAAGCGATCCAAAATATTGCAAGTATCATTGAATTGTCAGGCATCCAATAGAAAAATGCTTCATCTTCAAGGATAAGGTAATGCCATTGGCAAGAGATAGAAAGATAATTCTTCATATGGAAGATGTTGTTGGATCAAACCTTACTAGCACTATAATTGTAGCAGATACCACATATGTTGCAAGCAAAGATAGTGTTTTCTCACCTTCACTTATGGGGACATCAACAATGCTTTAGTTTGGAAGCTTAGATCCAGTGCTAGTAGAGACTTAAGTAATTGATGAAGTAACTAACATAGAAACAAGTTCTACTACTGAAACTGAAGATGGTGGTGAGTGGACTCTTGTGACACACCAACAAAGGAGAAAATGATATGTTAATCAATCTCGTCCATTAGCATTAAAGATCTCGCATGTGGCTAGATGCCCTCAACTAAGGACGATAAATAGTCGAAAGGCTACAACTAGCAAGTAGAAAACTTTATTTGTAGGTTACAAAAAGGTTCAAGTGACTCTAAAAGATTATTTTCCTACTAGATTCTTTGATCAAAGGGTTGAAGCAGTGCACGCTATATCTTGTGAAACTAAAGAGCAACACTCCACTTCATGTTGTATGGCCATTGCTTTTATAGATGAGGACTTGTTATTGGGATCAAAACCTCACAATAGGCCACTTTTTATCTTAGGATTCATGCAAGAACAAAAGGTTAACCACATACTCATTGATGGAGAATGTGCTGTCAATATCATGCTAAAATCCACCATGAAGAATTTTGGGATTTTTATTGAGGATCTCTTACGCAGTCGCCTAACTATCTAAGGTTTCAGTCAAGAAGGCCAATGAGCCATTGGTATGATTTGTCTAGACCTTACAATTGGGGAGTTGAAAGCAAGTTCTTTATTCTATGTTATTGATGCAAGGACTTCCTACCATATACTTTAGGATGGCCATGGCTTCATGAAAATGGAGTAATACTTTCTACTCTCCATCAATATTTCAAGTTTCAAAAAATGGATAAGTTATGAAAGTTGACATAGATGTGAAGCCATTTACTGAAGCTGAATCATACTTCACTGATGCTAAACTTTATTTGGATCGTGACTTAGTAAGTGAAGTGCAACTTGCAAAGGCTCCAGGTAACCACTTCATTGAAGAGAGACAAAATTGTTCTAAAAATTTCAGTAAACTAACAATTACTGAGGTTTTAACGGGCAAAGAATATGAATGCAGTGATGACTTTAACTTACTAAAATTTTGATATACACTGCAGGCATCTCAAGAGAAGAAGAAAGTTCCAGCTGGAGTATGTATTAAGTTAAATGATGATGCTCAAAGCCAATTAAAGGTGGTAGAATCAAGTGACTGTCAAACTCTAAAGAAATGCTTCACCATGCCTATTGTTGGTATAAGCTCATCAATCCATAATAGACCATCTATTGCAGAGGTTTCCCATAAAGAATTTGAGGGGACATTTGATCCTAAGGCATATAATTTGATTGAAAAATTCAGCTATGACTTTGTTAATCAACCCAATCTAAGTGAGCTTAAACCTGAGTTGACTGGAGAAAAAGTTCATGGACTTAGTGAAGCACAACAAAAACTAAGAAGATGGGAATTTTATGTTGAATAGTCAAGGGTTGGTTTAGGATTCAAAGTTGCATAACAGATTAGGATACGTGTGATGAAGAAAGATAAATGTGCTGATGTCCAACATATTTCTGTAGAAGATCATGTGAAGCAAGAAGAGCAAAAATAAAATAATCATCAATTTTCTGCATTTGATCGTCTCAGTATTCCAATTACACGTCCTTCTATTTGTAGGTTATCTTCCAAACGTATTCCAATCATCGAGATTTGAGGTTTTCTCTTTATGATGCTAAAGCCACCAGCTTAGAATTTTTATTTGTAGGTTATCTTCTAAACACTAATGGTCACTCATTGAGAATTCCCGCATCACGATTTGGCGAAGTATCTTTTCATACGGGCTATTGGGAATGGACAGAGGATGTGCTAGGTCATTATGCAGATGTTCTTCATCAAGCTAAGATCTGTGCAGCAATCTATGCCTCACTTTTCACATACATCTGTCATAAGAATATCCTCAAAGCATTCCTTGAGCTGTGGTGCCTTTCCACAAACACTTTGTATACTTCTACTGGTGAATTTTCAGTTTCTTTATGAGATCGTTGTGTACTTGGTGGATTACCTATCCATGGATGTTTCTATGATGAATCTATCCCCACTGTAAAATAACTGCTTGGTGATAGCAGACATGATCCTTCTCTTCTGCGAAGTTGCAAATATCTATTCCTGGCTTATCATATGCTCCCAAAGGACTCTGATGGTGTTCCTATTTTCGATTGGATTGGATTTTGATTTAAAGGGCCATCGAGATATGAGAGCCTCCTTTGAGGTCTTCTTAGAAGAGGTCTACTGAGCCAAAAATCACTCACAATCTATGTGGAAGAATCGATGCATCACTTATATCCCGCACCAAGGAATATAATGAGTCATTTATGATGCTAGAGGTTCAAGATAGTGTTAAAGGGAGACCTACTTGGCTACTTTTCTTTCATGCTAGTTATGCAATTTTGTTCTACCACATCACAAAGCTAATCTAATTCATGCTACGGTCTTCAAGGTTGCTAGTAGAATGGCAAATGGTAATTGCTTTTCTCTTGCAGTTCCTGTATTGGCAGGCATCTACCATGGTTTGAAGAATATATCAACTTCACCAAGTCTTCAAGAATCTTCTTCTATCTTTTCCATTCATTATGTCATAGTTGGATAGAGCGTTACTTTGGAACTCATTTTTCATCGAAGATTGATGTAGGAGGAGCTGAGATGGTCAAATATGTAGGGGAGAACATGCCCAAATATTTGGATCTTTCAGAGGCGTGAGACGTATTCCTTAATATAAACCCTTCAGCTATTCAAAATTTATGCTTGTTTCCACGTAAGCAGTTTATAGTAATAGATGACCCTTGTATATCAAATACCTATAAGGATTTTTTTGTGGCTCTTCGTTCTAGTTATTTAACATTTCGATGTCGAAAAGAGCATATCATTGAAGCTTATAGCCCTCATCGATTCAGCTAGCAATGTGGATTTTGTCAACACGTCCCAGGCAACTTAAAGAAAGAGATTCTTACTTGTAATTTGTATGAGCTTGTTCAACTTCGGCAGTCATGTACCTTACTGAACACATCTTGCAAACTTATCATTCCTGGCAATACTTCTTCCTTTTCATTGGCCATAAAGGCATATACAAATTAGTGGGACAAACACTGGAAAGCTTCGCAAATAAAAGGAATTAAGATTATTTTCAAAGTTAATTAGAGAGATGTGGAATTAAATTCTAGTCAACTCAATCAACATGGGGCTAGAATTGAACAGCATACATATGAGTCTGGGCATGCGGATAAGAAACCATTTTCTCCTAAACAAGCTTTAATCAAAGATCACAAAAATAATCCAGTGGCCTCACATCTTTAAAATTCCATTATTTTTGGGCACGTTAAAGAAAGGAATTTAGAGCCTAAGGATTACAACCATACTGAACATACTCCAGTGCTGTCTAAAAGGCACCATGACTTACTAGAGATTTCATTCCCTATTGATGCTCCAATGGAAGGAAATGAAATAATTTCT